>PVJX010010378.1:0-57281 GCA_004027295.1 Dolichotis patagonum | reverse complement strand
CAAAAGCCAGGAAATGCATATATAGTTCTCAAATGTAAAGCATTTATCAACCAGACATAAAACTTACCCTATTTAATACATTTCTGAGACAACCTTCCCAACTTGCTGTTCCTAAGAACACTGACCCTACTTCAAAACTGTGACAAAGAACAATATTACATCACTGAAGAGTCTCTGAAAACCAGAAATTCTGGCTATACAAACAAATTATCATCTCGTATCAATAGTACGTTGACAGTCAGTGTTTTTTCCTAATTTCAAATACAGAATAAAACTTCTAGGCATGGTAGCATACACCTGTAATCACAGCACTCAGGAGGCTTAGGCAGGAAAAATGCTGTGAGTGTGAACCTGCCAGATAGTGAGTTCAAGGCTAGCCTGAACTACACAGCAAGATCCTGTTTCACAAACAAACATACATCAAAACAAGCAATTTATTTCTATATTCTATTAGCTATGGATGACAGACTTTGATCTATATATAACACAAGAGGAGCACTATCATGTACAACACTAAGCTGGTGGTAAAGAAAAGACATTGAACATTATCATAAAATTGTAAAAGTAAAAATCAATTTTCCTAGAAATAAAAGAATAAACGTTTATTTAAAAATTTGTTATTCTCACTTTATATGGGTGTTCTGGATCCCAGTGTATCCAATCATAATTCACATTACCACCTTCACGAACCACATACTTCGCCCACGGTGAAATTCGGTACAAGATTTCTCCACTCTTACTAGTAATAACTATCTAGAAAGAGAATAGAAAGTTATTGCCTTAAAATATTTAAAAATCTAAGATAAAATGTGATACTTAATGAGCATGGTCATATGTAGGAAATGAGGAATGATTCGAAGAATTCAGACCACCACTTAGATGTATGGGCTTAAAGAACATATTTAAATCCCATTAACATTAATTTCCTCATTGTCTAATATTATGTGATCTTTAAATTTATTTACATGTTGGGTAAATTATGAATCTCTAGCAATTTCTATGATTGCAAACCAGCTATCAGAGTGGTTAACTAAACATACAGTAGATACTAACAAGACAACTAAATTCAAAAGGTAAGATTATTTGGAAGCCGCTGTCAATCAATATAAAGAATCTTACTCTTAAAAATAGGGACAAGTGAGTTATATACTGATTGTTTCCTTTTGCCTTTCATGGAAATTAATGACAATATTTTCGGGAAGCCAAAAAGGAAGAATGGTTGGATTAACACTTGTATAATTCAAGCACATACACACATATTTTCCACCCATTTTTTACTTCTTTTACCAACTATCCTTCACCATATAAAAACAAACATGACTTCCTTTAGCTACCTACCCTACTTGGGAATAGTATCAGCTGTATTTTAATAATGGAAGATAGCAATAAAATAAAAACACAGTTTTAGTATCTATCACTTTATACTTAATACTAAAAAAAGCACTCTGAATTTAGCTAGTCATATATATAATCTTCCAAGTGATTAAAACTGTAGCTTTTTACAAACCTGTATTTTTTCTTAAGCTTTCTAAAAGCAGGTAGAGCATGACAAAAAAATGCTGAGACTAGAAGCTACATTAAGCTCTTATCATTGAGAGAAAACATACAGCCCTGTCTGTTTTCTGTAACAGAGAAAAGCTAGTTAAAATACTTGGTAGTTTTGTTAGTTAAAATACTTGGTAGTTAAAATACTTGGTAATTAAATATCTGTATAATGCTTTATAATTTAGTGAGGACTTCCACACATATCTTGCCTCATTCCAGAAAAGCTTTATGACTCAGATATTAAGTGAGATTAAGTAAGTTAATGTACAAAAAGCATTAAGTGGCAGAACCAAAAGTTGAACACAACTTCTGACACTTCCTTGCTTGATGCAGGCTTCCACTGCACTTCTTTCAGATGTCAAAAAGGAGCAAGCTATGGTTTATGAAAGAGGGGGCAGGTGATTGGTAAAAAGGAATAGTTAATTTACCTAAACACCATTTTTCTCTTTCTTTAGTATGATCCCTATTCACTAAAGCTAATCACAGACAGGATATTGCTATTATTTATTATCACAAAAAGTATGAATCGATAAGACTAACTTACATTAGGAATATTTTAACCTAGAAGATATGTCCCTTAACCTTTGTGAATTTCTAGTACAATGCACAACAGTGCTATCTTAGGAAAAAGGTGTTCATTCAAGAATCTAGAACACAATGTGAGAAAACAGAATACCAGTTTTCAAAGAAGAGCATTCTGCCTAACCTATCCAAATATCTTTCTGTTTTGTAAGCAAGTCAACAACACATGAAGATGTCTGTTGGCAGGGAGAATGTTTGGAAGTGTAAGAGTTTAAGGAATTTATTGTATGCTGAATATAATTCCCACATCCTTTGGAACATTACTTCATTTATCTTGCTGTACACATATGTATTTTCAGAGGCTACTGATTACTGAGTGTCCGTTCTAAGAAACGGCTCTCTGTGGGATTTTGATGGGTTCTCCAAGAATAAAATGCCTTGAACATTGTTATTGGAGATAATTTCTTAGGGTTGTGTTTGTAGCTAGTCATCCTGAGGAATGAGATAATATCTTAAAAACAGAATAAGCTCTCTTACTGCTTGTAGTAAAAGAATAGATTCCAAAGCCTCAATACTTCCAGGCTAACATGTAAAACCACTGCATAAATTAGCCATCTGGGCAATACAATATTGTCTCCATTGAGATTAAAAAGGAACCAACGCAAATAAAACTATTATTTTTTTTTATTTAGGAGGCCCATGTTTTCTGTCAGAATCAATAAACAGAAATAAAACTTCTAAGCTTGTAGGTAAAGTTAAATCAAATCACACGCCTGACCAAGGATTATTTGTTCATTCATTGAATAATTTGAATATTTTTTTCTAAAATTTCTCTTCCCCCTCCTCAAAAAAAAATTCTACAGGGATTGCTCATCAAAAAGGAGCAAGACATTCAGTTCTCCAGTTTCTGTGGGAGATTCTCATGGTCAGCTATGTGGTAAGACCAAGACAGGGAGACCCTAAATCTTGTATCACATGAAACTAAATACAGTAACACAGGAGCTTCAGAGAGAACCACATAAAGGCAGATAAGAGAAAGAAAAATTCACTGGCACAAATCCGGGGGTATTTTGGGGAGCAGGGGTAATAAAAGGAAGTTGCATCAATCCTAGATCACAGCACCCCTTACGCTCCAGGTCCAGAATACAGGCCATTTTGGGAAAAGATCAGGCTCCCTGAGACAGCCTGATTTCCGTAGCTTACCTGATGGATTAAGTTTCCAGTCATTCTACTCTTCACACCAGTAAAAGAAACACAGTGAGTATGATATTCGCAAACCAAGGCTTCAGGGAAACCAAAAGCGAAAATATAGTGTATGCGAGGATGTAGGCAGAATCTCAAAGATTTGGACACAAACATTCCAATCAGATTAGGAAGCAGAAATCCAAGAGCTGAAAGGACAGTAACCCAGCAGCTGTGCAAGTGAACAGCATCTGGGGATGGATGGGTTCTTTGGAATTGGAATTCAAGCACAGCAAAAACTGGCCCTGCTGCACAAGTGACATCTAGTAATGGCAGGACCAATTAGATATCCACATCTGAGTGCTGAGAAAACTACTTTTGATGGCTGCATGGGCAAGTAGAGTTTGTAAGCAGCAGGACCCTGGTGAAGATGAGGCTAGACAGACTCAGAAATAATTGCTCAGTCATTCTTTCTCCACATGTGGGGAATGATATGCTTACAGGACATGCAGTGTGCTATCCATGCCCGATGGCAGGCGCCAGTGGAGGGAAAACACACAGCCAGTCATGAGATCTGTCCTGCAAGAGGGCGCTGGAGGAAGTGAATGGAGAACTGGGTGCTCGGCCAATTACACTTCACCATGTCCTTGTCAGACTAACTGAAGTAGTCAGACTTTGGAACCAAGACAGAAATGTTCAGCTAGCTACTCCCAGAGCACTGCTTGCAACTAGGACTAGGCACATCCAGTTTGACAGGTCTCTTTCCTCACAGACAGGCAACTAAGCCAACCCTGTGAGTAGGGACCAGCTTGGAGATCTACAAGGAAAATTAGATTTCAATAGAAATGAGACTGTGCGCCGGGGATTTAGCTCGGTGGTAAAAGCGCCTGCCTGGCAAGCACAAGGCCATGAGTTCAATCCCTGGTACCAAACACATAAATAAATAAATAAATAAATAAATAAGACTGTGAGGATGTTTTGATACTGTGCTTTAGCAACTATGTGAGAAACTTTTTGGTTGTTTTTTTTTTTAATTTTTTCACTTTTCTCTTCCTTTTTGTCTTTTATTTTCCTCCTTTTCTAATTTTTTCTCTGTTCTTCTGATTGTGGTTCCCATACTTTCCCTCTCTTTCTTCCCTCCTTTCATCTTCCATATAAATGAGAAATGTCTGTGTACGTGTAAAAGTGAACATGGAGTAATTAATGCTTTAGTTAAATAGTACTTTTAATAGATAGGTCAGGGAAACCCTTACTAAAACGTTACATAAAGGAACTAAACATAAACTATCAACATAATAACAGGTTTGACTAACTCTCAACTTCCCTTATTCTTTAATTATACTTCCCTCCTTCTGCATCCTTTCTACTACCATAAATATTCTCTCAAACCCTCTCAACATAAGCCCTTGACATCAGCAATAAAAAGAATTATGAGTGCTTGATCTCATCTACCTAATTTTAACCTGCTGGTATTGCTTTTCTTCCCTTGACTTTCTATTGATTTATTCCTTTCCTTTTCATCTACCTTTTTTCCTTTCCTCCCCTCTCTACATCCTAGTCTAATTGTCAACAACAGCATAGCATAATTTGATATACTATACTGTGAAATTGGTTAAATTGGGTGAAATTGTTAAAACAAGTATTAATGTATATGATCACTGTATGGTGGGATCAGCTAGTAGATACTGTAACAACCCATAAAAATTTACTCCTTATAACACAATGACCCATCCTATTAAACTGTGTAGGTAAAAGAGATAGATATATATATATGTATATATAAACAAGTAAACAAATAGAAGATGATATCAGTAGAAAGCAGACACTATAGAGATCTCCATATCAGAAACAAAGTCTTTCCACTTTGATCCTTAACCCTAAAGTGTGTGTATACATGCACAGATAATCACACACACACACACACACACACACACACACACACACAGAGGGAAGGAGGGAGGGAGGGAGAGAGGGAGGGGAGAGAGAGAGAGAGAGAGAATGTGAAAACAAAATGCTCTCAACTCTCCTAAAGCAGATTAAATGGGCCTTGTTGTAGAGGAACTAAAAAAAACCAAATGATTGAATTATAAAAAATGATAAAAGAAGAAACAAACTCAGCAAGTGTAAAGATGTTATAACTAAACAGATAAAAGAAGTAAAAAACTTCTCAGTGAGCTTAAAAAAGACATAAAAATAGCAGAGCTAACTAAAACAATTCAAAATATCATAAACAATTTAGTAAAGGATTAGAGTTCATGAAACAGCACTAAACAGAAAAATGGGAGACCAAAAATTGTATTAAAAGAATGGGCAGCAGAAGTGACCATTGAGGAGACAGAATCAGAAACAGCAGACAGGGATGATACATGAAACCCTGTACTCAAGGATTATGGTAGCCATTATTGTTTTCCTATTATCTTGTTTTGAAGTCCTGTGTTACTTCCATTGTTTTGTTTTTATTAGTTTTATTCTGTACTATCTTGTTTGATTTTATTATGCCTGATGATATAGGCAGTTATTCTGAAGATAACAAGAGGCATTATAGTAGCCATAATTGTTGTTTTTTGTTTTTATCTTTTTTTCAAAGAGAATAAAACCAAATGAGAGAAAACAAAATGGGGTCAGTCAAAACAAAAGGATGGACATAGTACATGACCTAAAACCAAAATACAAATCAACAAATCAACAAATACAAGGTTACCACAATGTTCTTGTTATCTTCAGTAGAATTGCCCACATCACCAGGCATAACAAAATTAAACAAAACAGTACAGAACAAAATCAATTAAAACAAAGCACTGGAGATATTATAGGTCTTCAAAAGAAGAGTCAAACCAGAATGGGTATCATAGTGAATCTTCTTGTCTTCAAAATAGAGGTCTATACCTTCAGACTTGATACTAGCAAACAAAACAGATTCAAATAAAATCAGTCAAAACAAGACAGTGATCAAACAAAATAGATTCAAATAAAATCAGTCAAAATAAGACAATGAAAGCAATACAGGGCTTCAAACTAAGTTGATAGGAAATCAAAAATGATTACCATAGTATATTGTGCTATCTTTGGAATAGTTGTTCATGCCATCAAATCTAGTACAAGTAGACAAACTGGAACAGAATATAACCAAACTAAACAGTAATGAAAATAATATGGGCTTCAAATCATGATACAAGATTAAGAATGTCCACAGCCTTCCCTTTTTAGACCATTCCTCCCCTTTCACTTTCACAGGATGCATTGCACATTTTGCATCTCACTAACTCCTTTATTTCTGAGATTAGGGAGGCAGCCTGCTATTCACCTAAGTGATTCTGAACCTTTTTACCCCAGAGCATGATCTCAAGTTGTATCCATTTACCTACAAGACCCTCAAGGTTTTCCTTCCTTACAGCTGAGTAGTTCTCCATTGTATAAAAGTGTTATGTCTTTCCAACCAATCTTCAGCTGATAGGCGAGCCACCCCCACTTTTTTCTGGCTCCCTGTCACATAGAGCGTTATTTTCTCATTTGACTTTCAGTCTATAAACCCTCTTTCAAATTAATTATATTTCTTATACAGAGCATCTTGATGGACTCTATTTCCTGGTCCACTCTGCCTGTGTTTCTTTTTATTAGTGTATCTAGGCCATCCATGTTAGTGATTATGGCCAACCTTCTCTGTCTCATCTCTGCCATGCTATTTTTCTGCCATTGGTTGTCTACTTTTCCCCTTCATTCCACTGTCTGCCCCATCAGTGAGCCCCCACTGCCACTGTTCCTAAAACCATGCTCTTTTTTCTCTGTCTCTAGAATGTGCTTCAGTATTTTTGTAGGGTTAGATTGGTGGTCACAAACTCCCCCATTTGCTCTTTGTCATGGAAGCAACTTGTTTCTCCATTAATTTTGAGAGATAGTTTTGCAGGGGTACATCAATTTGGGTTGGAGGTTATTTTCTTTCAGGATTTGGACTACTTTGCTCCAAGCTGTTCTTGATTTGATGGTCTGTGTTGAGAAGTCTGTCATGATCCTGATGGGTTTCCCTTTATAGGTGATCTGTTTCTTTTTTCTGACAGCTTTTAATATTCTGTTCTTGTGTTGAATTTCTGGGATCTTGATTATTATATGTCTTGGTGTAGATCTTTTTTGGTTATAACTAGCTGGAGTTCTGTATGCCTCCTATATCTGAATATCATTTCCTTCTCTTATGCTTGGGAAGTCTTCTTTAATTATTTCTGTAAATAGCCTTTGTATTTCATTTGTATTTACTCCTACTTCCTCACTCACATTTTTTCATTCTTAAGTTATAGATCCTCTGGTCATCTTCTAGCCTTTGTAGTGCTACTTCCTGGTTCCTGGTTATTTTTAAGAGATCTTTCGTTTCACAATCGCAAGTTACAAACCTGTCTTCAAGGTTTGGTAGTCTGTCTTTAGTTTGTTTCAAGCAGTTTTGCCAGCTTTCAATGGAGTTTTTAATTTCCTGGTAATCTCTTTGAGTCTGTTTCATGTATTCTAATTTTTTTTAGATTCTTCATCAAAGGTTTTCCTCCTTTACTTTGCACCTCTATTCTTCCATCTATGTCTTCTTTAGAGGTGCTTAGCATTTCCTTTATTATCTTTCTTATATCTTCCTTTACTTGTATTAGTATTGCTGTTTTAAGTTCTTTTATAGTTTCACAAAGTTGTTTATATCAGTTGCTGTTGTTTCAGAAACTGCAGGTGTGCGAACCCGATCTCTTCTGTGTTTACCTCTCCTGGGCCAGTACTGCTTGGGCTGGAGGCTGGAGACTGTCTTTTACTTCTTCCTCTTGTCATGTTCCTGGTTTCTTCCAGATAAGTGGGTAGTGTGGCCCCCGGCACTTCTTGTATTGGTTATAATTACTCTGAAGCATGCTGGCTAAGGATTGCTGCTTTCCCCAATCTGCTGGTGACCACTGGAGTATAAGCAGGTGCAAGGCAGGCTGGTCCCTACCTTCTGGGCTGGTTAACCACTATCACCACTTTAGTGTGTGCCACATGGGTGGGGTTGATTAGAGATAGCTTTAGGGAAAATTTGGCCTTGGCTATTGGATCACACACAGAGGTGAGACTCAGTCCAAGCAATTTTTATCAATCTTCTCTGTGCTAAGAGTGGCTGAGAGAGCAGGCTGCAGTTCTGGTTTTGGGTTTATCCTGCCCAACTCCAAAATGGCACCCAGCCAATAGCACACTCCTGCAGGAGGACTGAGTCCCACACACTCACTGCCCACCAGTGCAGTTCTCCAGTCCGTTGCTCCCCTTGGCCAGTGCAACTTCCCACAGAGGCTTTCGGACTTGCCAACCCCCCGCTTCACTGTGACTGTGCGTCTCCAGATTCCAGTGGCACTTCTCGCATAGCAGGACCAGTGTCTGACTACCACCTTCTGTTTAAGTTTTTCTTTTCTTTTTTTTTATTCTCTCTGTGGCATCAATTCTCATTTTAGTTTCTTCCTGGCTCAAGGGGATCCATTTCTTTCCTTTTGGTCTTCAGAATGCTATATTCCAGCATCTGGGCTGTTTCTCTCCGAGAGGGTTTTTACTCTGCTGCTTACTGTTCCGCTATCTTGATAGCCATTATTATTGATTTCCTTTTATTTTGTTTTGGAATCATGTACCATGTTCATTGTATTGTTTTGATTGACTCTATTCTGTTTTATTTCATTCAATTTTATTCTCTTTAAAATAATAAAAAAATTTGAAAACAGCAAGAAGAGAGAGGAAACAGATCTCAATGCTACTAGGTGATGCAAAGAAAAAAACTCAGGACTAATAGGACTGGTATAAATATCTGCTTACAGAAATTCTAACAGAAATATTTTGAAGTATGGAGACAGAATTCAACATATAGTAAGTAAGGTATATAGCCAAAATCACAAAAGAATTTCTCCACAACACACTACAGTCAACATACAAGAAGTCAAACACAAGGACAAAATCTTCAAAGCTGCCAAAGAAAATCAAGAAATCACTTATAAATAATAGATTCAGTAGGATTACAACAGATTTCTTATCACAAAAGTTCAACATCAGAAGAGTTTGGAATGAAGTATTTCAAGCCACTCTACCCTTCAAAAAAAAATACAAATTTCAACCCAGACTATTTTTCACAATTGATTTTTAAAGTTCAAAAGAACACCTTAAAAACCACATGACTACAAAACCTGCATTCCAAAAATTTCTCAGGATTAGCCTATATAAAGATAATGAAGTCTATCATGCCAAAAAGTCTGATGGCCAAAAATATCAAATAAAGTGAGTAAGCAAAAGGAAAAACAAAAGAATCAGCAACAGAAAAATAAGGCAATGACAGGTTTAAGTCACTACCATTCAGTAATGTAAATCATCTCAACTCCCAATTGAAAGAAACACATTGGCAGATTAGAATAAAAGCAATGGTTTGCTACATACAAAAAGGACATTCATTTGTTCACTTATTTATTTGGTACTGGAAATTGAACTCAGGACTTCACACTTGCCAGGCAAGCAATGTTCCACTGAGCTAAATCCCCGACCCCTAAAAGGCACATTTAATTACAAAATAATTTCATAGGCTAAAAATCAAAGAATAGAAAACAGTATTACATGCAATAGAAACTTGAAAGGAAGGAATGACTTCTAATTTCAGGTAAAGTAGACTTCAAGCCAAAACTGATCAGAGAAGCAAAAGAAAGTCACTCCATATTGGTTAAGGGAACACTTTACCAAGAAGAAATAACTGTGTCTATATCTATCTACCTATCTATCAAATATTGGCATGTGCACATTCATAAAATAAACATTAGTAGACATAAAAGATCAGATAAACAGGTACAATCATAATGGAGGACCTCAACACCCCACTTTCACAAACAGACAAAAAATCAGCAAAGAAATATCAGAGAATTATGTACACTTTCAAATAAACAGACAATACATATCTAGAGTATTTTACACAATAATATAATAATCCAGTCTTCTCATTTACTAGCCATAAGCCTTACTTAAACAAATACAAAACAATCCAAATTATCCCATGTATATTATCACATCATAATGCAATGAAACTAGAAGTCAGTGGTCACAAAGAAACCTCAGAAATTTTGGAAATGCCTAGAGATTAAATAATACACTATTCAAAATCAATGAGTCACAAGAAAACAACAAGAAAAAAATTAAACGGTTCCTAGGATCAAAGCATAACAGTATACTAGCTCCCCATAGAATCTAAAAAACTGTATCCCGTGTATGTCCATATAACAAAAACAGAATGAGCTCAAATACATAACCTAATGATGCACCTCAAAGTCCTAATGATGCACAATCCATATCCAAAGCTCATAACCTCATTCTATTAAAACAAAGAAACTCTGTTGGAAGATAAGGCAGGCATATATAATACTTTTTCAGTAGAAAACAAACTGCTTAAGAAATAACATCAAGAATCAACATATAGGACTACAGCAAACTAAAAAGTTTGTGCACAGCATACAGAACCACCAAAAGAGTGAAGACACAAATGACAGAATAGGGAAGAAAATCTTCCAGCTACTTCTCAAAAATAACCCTAATAGCTAAAATATATAAAGAACCCAAAACCTAGATCCCTAAAAATAAAAAATGTAATCAAAAAATGAGCAATTTAAATGAATGTAAATCCTCAGAAGCAGTACAAGTGGCCAATTAAATCATAAAAACGTGTCCAACATCATTTTCATGAGAAAAATGCAAATAATAACAACACTAAGATTTCATCTTACTCCAGGAAGAATGGTTGTCAACAAGAAATCAAATATTAAGTCCTGGGGAGTCTGATGAGAGAAAGGAAACCTTTTACATTGTTGAAGGAAGTGTAAGTTAGTACAATCACTATGGAAATCAGTATGAAGAATTCTCAAAAACTAAAACTAGAAACTTCATTCAACCTATCTATTCCCATTCTAAGTATCTCCCCCAGTAGAATTAAAGATACAGGACAGTGATACATGCATACCTAGGTTTACAGCAGTACAATTCATAAGGGGTTAATTTGGGTGATGGGTTATATGTTTATCAACAGATAAGCTGTTTAAAAATGTGGCATTTCTACTAGACCTCCACAAAAAAGGATAAATTTGAGTCATTTATAGGAAAATGGATACACATTCAAAATATCATCTTAAGTGAAATAAGTCAGAAACACAAGCTTAAGTATCATATGGTTTCTATCATATAAGAAACCTAGAGTATGGATAATGTAATGAGCAAAATAAAAGATGAGTAATAAGAACAGGGAAGTCATTTGCATATGGGGAAGGGATACAGAGATGGAGGAAGAAGATGGGGTGATGAATTGATGAATGGGATATAAAAAAAGAATTAAGGTCCATGTATCAACTCCCTATGATGAACATAATCATTTTGTAGTTTAAACATGCATTACTAAATTAACTAACTAATTTTCTAATTTCTTTCTTCTTTGTAAGTACTGAAATTATATCCAAATGATAAGTAAAACTAAGATTTCCATCAAATCTACATGACTATTTGTGATCATTCCATAATATATTTCTCTATCCTTTAGATTCCTAAATTTTGGAAATGTCTTTGTTACTAATAATTTAGGCTTTCCAAACGAACACTTTTTAATAGGCACCAACTCACTTTGTTTTTAATTTCATTTCTAAATTGGTATAATCTTGAAATCTAATAATAGTATTAAACCTACAAACTCTGTATGATTAAAAAAAAGTACCTTGTACTTAAATTTACAATTTTTTTAATGAGGAGTAGATTGGCAGAAGATTTTTGCATTTCTGCTATGGTTCAAAAGTTCAAATCCAAAATGAAAAATGTTTATATAAGATTTTATGTAATTAAAAAAGATTTTATATAATTTAACTCTTAACATCAAGATGTCATCATGCTATGTACAAATGGATTTCTCAGTGGTAATAAACCTAGTACCTGATAGGTAGAAGCATTCACTGGATCAAATGGAAAGTCTCATTCAGTGCTACAAAATTACAAATAGTATAAAATCTGAGCAGCAATTCAGCAATAACTATCAGGTTCCAAAAGACAAAAAAAAACAAAAAAAAACAAAGGAAATTCTAATGATTCAACAATTCTTACTATGGAGTTTACCCCTGCAAATAATCAGGGATATGACCAATGATCAATATCCTTGTCTACTAATCTTTTAATTTTTATTAGTGAACATTGAATTAAATAATGAATAATTATTAAAAATTACACTACTGAGTTATATTGAATTTTGAAAAAAATTTTAATTTATAAAACAACATATTGCATTTCTCAATCTAAATGCAGTAGTGATGGGGATTTAGTAATTTTTGTTGCCCAGGTAAATATTTCTCTATGACTCCATTTCACTCCTAGAATCTAGCCTCCTAGAATCTGGAACAAGTATAGTTAGTAGAGATTTCAAATGTATGAATTATGTAATTACAGATGTGTATAGAGTTGTGCTATTCAAGTTGTGCATCTTGTATAAGCTATGTATGTTAACATACTGTAAAAAATAAAACTTCAAAACATATATTAAATAACTTGAAAGGAATATATGTGAAAATATTGCTATGTTTTATGCCAAATAGATACTTTACAAAACTGTAATATTTTGTATCATTTTTAAATTTTAATTGTTTTCATATATACTTTTTACTGGCTCAAGTTACCTCTGATACACAGAAGGTTACTACCAAAGGATATTATTAGAAATCTCTAACTGTGCAAAAGTCAAATTGACTTAATAAACTGCTTGAAGTGAAATTTTATTCAGAAAAGATGATTACAACTAAAACATTCAATGTAAGAAAAAGTTTAATGAATAATGATCATCAAATAAATATGTATGTATGTTCATTTGTGTTAGGACTGTCTTTTAAAATACTTCTTGTACAGTACACATTTCCTATGTACTGTAAAACTATTGAAATGCAATTTTCCTCAGATGCTAGCAATTTTAAACACAAACAATGCTCAGCTGATAGAAGTGTTAGCATAATTCAGGAGACAGTGTCAAGTGTCATTTAGATTTCAAGATTGTATATGTAGTAGACTAATAGACAAGATGCATGTATTAAACAGCTTTATACAAGTTGCCCAAATCACATTACAAGTCTCCTCATGCTACGAGGAGAAATATTTTTGCGTAAAAAAATGTATAAAGTACAGTAAGAACAAAAAAGATATTGACCAAAACAACAAGTAAAAATGAATAACCAAACAAGATCATTTCTAATTTTGAAACAATTACTTCATCCTCTTTTTTACCTGTTTTATTCATCTTTATTGAGGCATGACTCAAATAGAAAGGATAACTATGCAAGGAAAACAATATGCTTGATGTATGCAAACATAAACACACATATTTTAAAAACCCTCATAATATATGTGTCCATCAATCATCGGAGATAATGACCACAGAGAACAGGTCCTGTAATTTGCTAGCTGTCAATCTTTTAGTAGCTGGAATATTATGGGTTCTGAACGTTCTACAAGAAATGTGAAAGTGTAAAATGGTGGAATTATAAAGGCCCAAGGAATGGCTATTTTCCAAGAAGTATAAAAAATATTTTCATTTCAACAGTAAGTGTAACCAAACCAAGCTGCAATGTGAAACATTCATATTTTCTGTGCATGTGCATGTATTTTTCTACTGTGATTAAATATATATAGTTATTCCTCTGTGATAGTGGGAGATTGGTTACAAGACTTAAGATACCAAAAGGTGTGGGTGCTCAAGATGCTTATATAAAATGGCATTGGTTTGCATATAACCTATGCAGACTCTTCTGTATACTTAAAATAATCTCTATAATTATAATGATTAATACACTGAAAATGGCTATCAAAATAGATGTTACATTCTCTTAAGAAATAGCAACAAAAAATGTTTGTACATGTGTAGTACAGACATAAAAATTTGTGAGTATTTTTAATCTGAGGTTAGTTGCATTCCTGGATATGGAACCGACAGGACCAACTATACATGGCCATGTATACACATATAGGAGCTAAGAAAGAGAAATAAGGAAGGGTGAGACACACACACACACACACACACATTGTAATTTGTTAAGGAATTTTAGAAGCATTGAAATAAAAATAACCTCAAAAATTATTTTAAAAAACTAATCAAAAGTCCATAATTTAAAAAATAAGTAGTATTTCAAAGAGGCATTTGATCATTCTACCAATAACCAGAACCCTGAAAAAGTAAATGTATAGCTCTATCAGGCAAAAATAACATAATACAAAAGTTACTTTAAAATGCACAAGTCAGATATGGTATGGAACAGCTATAATCAATTTTAGTATTCTGGGAGGTTGAGGCAGGAGAATCACAAATTCATGCACAGTTTGGGCAACTCGGCAACTGAGGAAGACCCTGTCTCAAATAAAAATAAAAATGAGCTAAGGCTGTAGCACAGTATAAAGGCCTTAGGTTCAATTATGAGCACCTTAAAATGAAAGAAAGCAAAACAATGAACAAAAAATAAAATGTGTGTACAAAATTTACAATTAGAGAACCTTTAAAGTATCTTAATATGAATTACAATGAAGTCCTTAAATCTCACTTTAATTCAACTAAAATTTTGCTATAATATTTTTTAAGATATTAGGGTTTAAATTTTAGTCACAGCTTTGCTGGTCATTCCTGCTGAGACAATTTAAGATTTATAAGGTTAAGTGAGAAAGAACTGTTTTGCCATTGTGAAGGCTGAAAACAGACTACCAAACAATATCCACCCTGCTGCCTACTTCTGTGAAGTAAGGGTCTGCAGACAGCAATTATCTGGACTAGGTAGGAGAGCAATCACCTGCATTCTTTTATGAGGGAGCAGAGGGGAATTTTACACAGAGAGGAAGAGATAGCATCATGATTTAGATCTAGAATAACCCCCCAAAGCCTGTGTTCAGAGGCGGGCCTTTTGGAAGGTGAGTGGATCATTAGGAAGCTACAAACTCATCAGTGGATTGATTCACCGATGAGTTCACAGCTGAAGGTGCCATTAGGAGGTGAAGACTGAGCAGAAGAGGAGGACCACTAGGGGCGTGACCAGCAAAAATATCATATTTTTCCTTTGTTCTGCTTCCTGGATGCCATGAGATGAGTGGCTGTCATTTGCTCAAGCCCTGCCACCATGCTTTCTGCTTTGGAGCCACTAACTAAGGGCTAAAACTTCTAAAGATCAGAAGAAGAGTAACTCTCTTCCTTGAAGTGATGGGCGTCCTGTACTGGATTCCAGGGATGGGAAAGAACTACAACAGCGACAGAAGGCAACATAATCAAGGAGGAGAGATCTGAGCGGTCGGACACTAGCCAAGCAAAGCCAGCAGATACTACAAGCCATGAGTGTCAAGGAACTGACTCTGACCTGAAGCTTCCAGAGCAAGTGTGAGCTTGCAACACCTTGATTACCGCCCAGTGATTTCTGAACTTCCAGCTCCAATCTTGTACAAGAACAAGCTTTATTCTTTATTTATATTATTTGAAAGCCATCAAATTTAAATATATAGCCATAAAGGAAAACTGTAAGCACTCACTTTTCTGAGAAATAATGAATGTGCTTTAACTTTTTCAGCTTGAAAAAGAGAGGATAAGGCTATCTTAGTCAGAACCCTGCTAATACATTTATCTTGTACTTACTTTCTACCACCCAAAACTACATACACATGTACTAAGGCATTTCGGTGACCTTTGCTAAGCATGACAATTCCTTATCAGTCTTCAGTAAAGCAAACTCTTTCAAAATAACAAGTCTCAAAATTAATAGAAGAGCCTTCAAAAAAAAAAGTGAATTGTTAATAGTTGTAATTGCTAGCCTCTAACTGCCTAATTATGTTCAGAGATTAAAAACAACTACTCTTTACAGAATGTAAATAAAATCTCTAAATGTCATGTGTAAAAGTAAAAGAATTATTTTTCTGTCCAGTATCTGACATATTTGCTTAATTAAACAGATCTGAGACCATAATTGAAAAGATGATCTGTGGGCAAGCCCGAAAAAATGCTTTTTGATGATATTGCATTTTGAATTGTTTTAGTTAGGAAAATGAAAATTAGAAAGACCTATTATTAAAAACCATTTCACAATTAACTTTGAGTTTGTATTTCTACAAACACAATGACAACAAAATTATCAAGCTAGATTTTTAACAGTTACAGGCCCAGATATATAAATGATCAATTATTAGATTAATCTTTATGAAAGCACATATAATTGACTGGTAAAATTGTATAAAGTAGGGTTATATTTGGGCTACAACTAACATTGCCAGTTTTTATATATTGACCTTGCTGTGGTAACAAATAAAAATAACACAGTTATCTTAAAATTCTTTATTTCCTGAAAATTTTGATACTGAAGCTTATAATTTTAAGTTTATTATTTCCATCTTTTGTTCTATAATTTAGTTAACGGTTTTCAATTACTCAAATAACTTCATACAAATCATGTGCATATAAGATAAGCTTTGTCATACCCTTTATGCCTATAGGGATAGGGTTGAAAGAGGTAGAAAAAAAGTAATTACATAAAACACAAAAGAAAAGATATCTTTGCTAGTCACTTAACTAAAATTGAAATGACTTGAACCTCAGAAGAAATAATCTTTTGGTAAATTTTCATTAGTTTCTATTATTTTAGCTTTACATGGAATTTCTTATTTTAAAACATGCCATCGCAATTCAGTTTGCTTTTTCTTTAATAAGAAACAAGAAACTTTTCTAAGCCTGAATCTATAACAATAACTCAGTAGGAATAGCAACAAGTTAACAAACAAGTTACTAATTAAACAATCATTCCTTTAAAAAAAGCATATTGATTTGAAAAATAAATCTGTAATGTGATACTAATAAGAATCAGATCAAATAATACCAAAATTTGACATAAAAGAAACCAATGCATACAACAAAAACCAGGATATTTTTGAAGCATAATACTCACAGGTACTGTGCCCTTGGTTAACCACCATACAACAGAATTACAGTTCTAAGTACTCATGTCTGTAATACACACAGGATAAAAATCTACAAAATATTGTCAGAGGGAAATAAATGAAGATCTGTGGTTCTTTTAAAAGAAGGTCCTTATTTAGAATGATTGAGAAAGACAGAGGTTCTATACTTATGAAATGAATTTTTTCCCCCAAAGTTTTTACCCCCACTCTCCATAATAAGTGTTACAACTGAAACTGTTTTTTCATCTCTAGCTCCACTGAGGCAAATCTTTAAAGAATTAAAGAAACAACTAGTGGAGTTTATAAAGTGTTTACTTCATTTCGAGTACATTACCTGAATAAAAACCTTATAAAGCAGGTCACTATCAAAAGACAAAGCCCAAAGGGATTATTTGAGATTTAGGAAGCAGGCATTGAAAATAATATCCCTGAGCAAGTGAAAATAATGCCTCCTAAGTCAAAAAGAATAGGAACAATGCTGATGAGGTGTTGTAATCAGGTAAAGATTGATTAGGTGTCGTAGCCTACAAAACAAATGAATTACCAATGATATAAAAATACAGAATTTAAATGTCCAAGATATTGAAAGTTCAATATAGTAATAAAAGAAAAAAGCCATGAAAAGGGGAAAAAATCAGTGAGTTTTCATTACTGAAAAGTGTGCTTCAAAGAGACTCACCCATGTGTAGCGAAGGCTAGAATTCTATTAAGTAAACAGTTATAATCTGGTATAACGCCAATAAAAAAATCTAAGAAGTATTTTCAGAAGTGATAGGAGAGGTACTAGTACGAGCTAAAGCTCTTCTAAAAATATTTTATCAAATGCAATTACAAAAGTCTATCTCATGATAAACCGAATCATCTAAAGAAAAGAATATGATTCCTAAGTAATCATTCTAAGTATTATTTCAATTAAACAAAATATAAAGTTTGTAGGAAGAGAACCTTTAGAAAAAATGTAGAAAAAGACCCAAGATATTGAATATATAATTTTAACATTATATGACCATTTGAGAAAAATGTACATGTACAAGTATATATTTAATAACAGATTAAACTCACAAGAATACAATGAGACTAATTCTTGAATATTCAAATATTCTTTACAAACTAAAGCATCATAATATTGCATTCAATACTACCACTTTTTTCTCTGTTTTCTTTCACAAGAAATACTGTATTTTTCCATATGAAGGTGGTATTAAGGGAAAAAGAACTATAGGTACATATGAATATTAATAGAGAAATAACTATGTATACCCATTGATAAGAAAATAATGACATAAAATAGTGATGTAAAAATGACATTACATATATGGTGGGAAACATAATGATTATACACATGAGAAGTAACTGTAGATATGCATTTGGATGGCTTTCTGTCCAATGAGTTATTAATGGTCTTCTTATAATTTTTAAAAGATGCATAAGAATTCAAGTGACTCTTTGACTATGAAGGCAGGCAATGAAGGTAGCAAATGATGATGGGAAGAAATAGTGGCAAACAATAGGAGTCTTCAAAATAGCTATTTACTTTGAATCGTAGCAGTTCAGTATATTTAAATCACTAAACATAGATAAGTCTAGCTCAGATATTCAGAAGCAAAGGCACAGAAACAGTAAACTTGACCTTTGTGCTTCAGTTGTGGTAAGTTCTCTGAAGAAGGAGGAAAGAGGTAGTGAATAACAATAATATAGTAGTGAATATAGCAATCAGTAAAGTACAGGTCAAGAATTACCTACCTGATTTCCCTGTGAGGCACAAGGAATATTAAGCGATAAGCTACAGTGAGCTATGGCTAATTGTTTTATATATATATATATATATATATATATATATATATATATATATATACTTATTTTCCTAATTAAGGCAAACTGAATCACCAGGAAAATTTAATGATACTAGCATATGAGAACGGCTAAAAATAAACAGCCTGAAGAGTAAGAGAAATAAATTTCAAATTGAAGAGGGTTAAACACTAATTTTAATATTTAACATACCCTTACCATTGTATGCAATAAGAACTCAGCATAAATGTAAATATTTTTTTAAAAAATTGCATGGTATGTACTTTTCCATCAGAAAAAGATTATTTCCTATAGGTGTACTTTTTGTTAAACATAACCAAAAGTAATACCCACCTAAAACAGTTACAAAATGTAATTTTCTTCCTTCTTGCTGGCATAGTAATAAAAGATCAAACATTACATAAAAGCTGTTAAACAACAACAACAAAAAAAAGATGATTACATAATTTAGAGCAAAAAAACAGCATGGAACACTTTTACTTGAGGAAAAAAAACATGTTTCTAAAGAAAAATAAGAGGAAGAATTAAATTCCACAGACTTATACTTAAAATCTCATGTAGCTACATTAAAGGATAAAAGAATAAAATTTATATAGAAGGGTAATATATTTCACAGTACCCATATTTAGAAGGGAAAATTCTAGTAATACACTTAAAGGACTTCTAGAATCAATGTTCATGTTAAGGGAGCAATTATAGAACGAATACTTGTGAACAGTCTGATTTTCTAGAAACCTGTGATATGCTTCCATGAAACATTAAAACAAAAAGAGGAAAAGAATATACTTTTGCTCTTCTTCTTGTTGTTGTCAGTTTTCTAAAATCTATTATACATTCACTAGTGGCGTTAACAGAATTAAGCACTTGTTGAGACTGATTGGTATACATGGACTTGCTTCAGTAAAAATATTTCCCTAAATTCAGTAAGGGAAAACTAGACTTTTCTAAGTGCTTTGGCAGTAGTTTGCAACCACAAGTATGCAATAAAAATTACGTAAGGAACATCTTTGAGACAGAGCACTACCACCACCTCCCTAAATGCTGCCCTTGATTTAGAGTCTGATCTGCAGGTGAGTGGCATAAGTGATAAAAGCTACACCTAAGAAACTAGAAGAAAAGAACTGGGACAACACTGAAATAATAAAATGATACACTTTTATATAGGTAAATATTATCACAGAGAAAAAACATTAACACCATGGTTGCAGGGAATATATTTTCTAAAGCCTCAATAATAAAGATATTGCAAATGATAAAAAATATTTTGCAATAGAAACTGCCAGAATTTCTACTTTGCACTTTAAATTTACCTATTGTATTTAACAAAAATGTATAACCCTTTTAAAAATTTTTATAGTGTATCTTTTTTACAATTTATTACTCTAAATAAAAATTAAACGCTTCTTATAAATTCAATCTTACTTAAATCACTAATGACATCCTTACAGTCTCAGAAATTCATACACCTGAGGTCATAAGCAGATTCGGGCATTCTATACTCACATTATTCACTTGTGGAAAATTTTCTCCTAGGGAATATACTCATAAAAGAGTATGGTGATTTATTCAAGTTCATAATCTTACTCTGTAGTTCTAACTCATCGATTTTAGAAAACTTCAATTTCCATACTATGCATCTCAAAAGTCATTTGGAAGCCATTTAACGTATTGCAAAAAATATATCATTAATTATTACTAAAACTGGATAATGTTCTTTTCAATACTATGTCTTTAGAAATTCAAATTATAGTTTTTATTCAAGTTATAGCAGATATTGGCTCTTTAGTCTTTATGACCTTGTGGTATTCATTAGGGAAATATTTTATAGTTGAGAGAATGTAGGACCTAACATCACAGTTTTCTGACTCCTTTGCAGCTATATTTCTGCCTAGTAGATGTACCTGTATATGATCTAAAAATATATGAAGATCATATAAAAATCAATAATTTCTGCTTATGACTTCTCAGAGATATTAACCTAATAAAATATTATAGTCTGTATAGACACAAAGGGTAGAAAACTCAAAAATAACAGCATGCCACAATTAATCAGTTCAGAGATTTATCATTTGTACTCCCACCTTTCTATAAGTATTGTGTACACATTCAGAATCTGATTTTTCATCAAAAAAACCATGAAAATGTTTCCTTGTGTGAAAACATTTGTCTCCTTGCATTCAGTTTCTAAGCTTAAATTTTAAAATGTATGTTTCCTAAGCAGAGTTTATGTGCATAAAGAGTATTTTCAATACATATGAATATTCAAGGAAGCAGAAAAAAGATAGAGGATGGATAGGATTCAAAGCAGTGCTCTTCTCAGGAAAAATAAGATGCTCCAACCTAACCTAGGCCAGGACCTTGGAATAACACACTACACCAGAACAGGCAAAAGCTCTAGATCAAAATAAGTATGAGCAATGAGATGGAAAAAGCAGGTTCATACGAGGAAAAGCTGGATGCACAATATAAAGTGAAGAACTAAAGAGTCAGATGAAAGCAAAGAACGTTTCAAAATTAGATGTCTAAACAGAAAATACAGTTGTTTCAAAAATAAGTGCTCCCATTATAAAAAACAAAATCACATAGGAATGCCCAAACTTGGAAATGGGTGGATCTAAAATACCAATGTTTTGAAAATGAAAACAGCTGGAGAAACAATTTATTCAGATGTCATGGTTACTTTTAATATAATTATTACTCTAAAATTGAGTTCATGTCTCAGGAACTAAAAACTGGGCTGGTCATCTGAGAAATAGTAGGTTTATCGCAGAGCTTAAAGTTGTTGCTCTAGAAAAAAAGTCATGTTTATAAATAATCTGAAATTTTTTCAATTATCAAATATTTTTTAAAACTTCCCAAAGTAGAACTATTTCTTTGCAGAAATAAAGTTCTGAGATTTACTGGTATGTGTCATGTTATTTTCACAGATACTATATAGATTTGAATAAAAGAATGGTCAAAATATTCACATGAACAGAGAATTACAAAAATCACTCGATGCAATTACTAGTGCAAAACATTATGGATCATTTCATTATTATTATCCCTTGAAACCTCTCAACATGACTGTTCATAAATGTGACTTCTCAACAGAATGCAATTAATTGGCAATCACATGGCCTAGTGCCAGAGTAAATCCAGTTTAATATGCAATTGTAAATTCTACATATCCAATTTATACTATTTTATTACAATCTAATTTATACACGAAATAAATCTTTTTTAAGAAATTTCAAAGACAATGCACAACCATGCTTCACACTATTATAAAGATTAAACAAATAAAAATCTAAAGCTCTTCCTCATAGTCCGTAGGCTAAGTTGCAAAAGAATAAAGTCTCATCAGACCATAACCAGGAAGTTACTCAACATTGTTGAACAATTTACAGGGTAAATTCAAAGCATTTCAAAGGTCCAGATGTAGGAAGAAAAAGGGAAAAAAAGAAAAAAATTTTAAGCAAGAGTAATGAAAGTGTAAACTATTTTAATTATTAAAAGAAACAAAAGTTATATGACAACATATAAAATATTTTTTTTGTTTCTTGTTGTGATAGTTATTCAAGGCAAAGTGCAATGCTCAGCCAGATTAAATATTAGGTTTTACTTTGTGGCACCATTCAATTAATATGTATATTAGAGTATTCAAAGTAATTAAAATAATAATACACCTGTTCAGATTTGCATGATATACTGAGGGAAAGAGGGAAATATTGGAAAACAATATATACAGTCTACAACTTTATAATACAAAGTATATTGATACAGAGAAAAAGAAAAGAGGAGAAACAGTGGTTGAAACACATCACATACACTGTTGTTCTCCACATGTCTGAAATATACATTATATATATGTATATATTTGCATATGGAAGTTTTATGTTTTAGTGCTATAGCCCTCTAAAGAAAAATATTATTTTTGTATTTGGATGCTCAAGAAAATACAGTATGTAAACTGAAAAACCTGAGTTCATCTTGATCATAATGCTATGCCTTGGCTTTCCAAAAGAGGGAGCTCCAACTCCACTGCCACAAAAACACAAATTTGATACATAAATGATTTATTCAAACACAACTTACTGAGTTACTGAAAGAAAATAATTTGAAGGAAAAACTCTAAATTATGTGTTTATTTTAGCCTTATGATTTTAATTGCCTAAAGAGCATAGATAAATCTACAAAAATATCATAATCTACAATAATAAAATGAAAGCTGCTCCAACTCCAATACAGGGAGCTCTCAACTGCCAAATAAGACAGAAATTGCAAGTGTCTAGATTTTGAAAAAGCTAGAGTCTAAAATTATAGAAGTTACAGACTGAAAAGCTACAGAGGTTACAGGTTACTAAAATTTATAGGTTCTGATTATTACTTGAAAAATCAAGATTTATTATAGCTAAGAACTAGAGACAAAATGTTGCCTAGATATTGCACAGATCATTAAAAGTTTTAAAGTCAAATCTTATATGTAGGCCCTCCTTTCTGAAAATATGGTTTTCAATGCTTTATAAATCAACTTCAATTGTAAAACATGTACTGTATTTGTGTAAAACTAAACAGAATCTAGCTCCTAAATTAATTGAAGGAAAATCAACCAATAAACTTAAAAGGTCAAAACAAAAGAAAAATATAAGCTGCAGAGAAAACACACTAATGATGAAAGACGTAATATTTACATCAAGTTCAAGACATTAATTCAAAATAATAAAAGCAATATCACTCTCTAGAAGTACACTCTAAAAAGGATGTAAAATTGTGGTAGGTTTAACGCTCACACATGTACACCTAAGTATAAACTGTAAGTAGGCAAAAACAGTTGAAAACAGGGCACCTATTTATTCAGGTGCTATTTAACAACTATTTTATCCACATTCTGTGAAATTACAGTGAAAAATAGATGGTTTGATTGTCTTCATCAACATGTGGCAAAAATTGCTACACTTCCAAAATATAAAAAAGCATTTGAGCTAGGTGTTTACTACAGTTTTCCAAGATTCAACATGAACTGGTAAACTGCAGAAGATAGAGTTGAAGGTAAACATCTCACTTGTTTCAACTACTTATGATATTAGACAAGGTAAATAAACTAGCCAACATTCAGTAGTTTTAATTAAAACTGTAAATATAGTGTACATACTTTATAAGATGATTAACAAGGGTTAAAATAGAACACACTGTTAGGCAAATAAAATGCTTTAAAAAACACCATTAATGAATTGAAAAAACAAAATAACATTTTTAAAATATTTGAACAAAGATGTTCTAAAACTTTGAACATGTAAAAGGAGAGCACAGACCAAGAAAGATAATCTACAGTCTTTAAACATACTGGAAATAAAAAAAAACCCTCTATTGATAATGTTTTAGTATTTATACACGACGCAAATACTGATGATATGTTTCCAACAAGCATGAAATGGTACTTTGCCACAAATGTATGATTGTGGTTAAGTTATAACCTCTCTGAAATTCAAATTTCTTAATTCTGAAACAAATTGGCAAATTGAACAGAAGAAAGTTTATTTTAAAAAGCGATTAAAAACACAAATGGAAGTATCATAGGAGTTTAGGGTTATTCTTGAGCAACAATACAAGATAAAAATAATGACATCATTGTCTCACTTTTAGCTTGCAATGACGCCTTCACAAAATATTTAGGCAAGACGTGTAAAATATAAATATACTGAGCAAATAAATTGAGGAATGAATGAGTAAATATCATATAGCTAATTATCAGTGGTCTAAATATAACCCAAAGCATCTCACCTCTGTTTTGGTTTTTTTTTTTTGGTCCCGGGGATCTAACTCAGGACCTCCTGCTTGCCAGGCAGGCGCTTAAGCCAATGAGTTAACTCCCCAGTCCCCTCTTATTTTTATAAGCTAATAGTTCCAAACCTAAAAATGCCTCAAATTATTAGAGGCTGTTTAAAAATACAGAGCTCTCTCTCTCTGTGGTGATGATATAAAGCTATCTTTGAAAACTATTGTGTTATTAGAATAGACAGTCTTCTCACAAGGAGCACAATGTTCAAAATAGGCATCTATCACCAAGGTCTTCTGTGTGGAAAGAGGAAGCCACTGGAGTAATTCAAACAACAGGCAATAAAGGCTCAAGCTAAAAATGAAAAGAACAATATTCAAGAAATCCTACAGAGGAAAAATCAGCTAAGTTTCTTGACTGATTGAATGTGATGTTAAAAGAAAGACAAAAAGTAAAAGAACTATTAAGTTTATAGTCTTGGCACACTAAGAGAAAGACAGACTCCTTTGAGAGCAATAAGTAATTTAGAAGGTTATGCTGGTTTAAAAGTTTAAAAACTGGGTTTGTTTCTTCATACTAAATGTCAATTGTAACCTTAAATCTCATCAGATTTCTCTGGCTGCTATGTTGATACATACTATTAAAGATATGTATTATATTTTATAATATGTTCAGAGATTTTTAAATATGTTAATCTATTTAAACACTAAATATAAGATGTGAATGTATATGCAATATTTTGCATTTATATACAGGTTTCTTTTTCCCATCCCTGAGATCACAGAACATGCACATTGTTGAGACCCACTGAGATCAGTGATTTCATCATTCACTTTTCTAGAAGAAAAAATATTTTATTTTGAATTAGAGCAGCCAAAAAGAACTGTCTCCTAACATTCTATGTTCTTATAATAAAACATGGTACTTTTAAAGTTTAATTTAATTTAAATTATTATCATCTTGTAGTTGTAATAGAAGCCCAGTTTTGTTAACAAAGAAGATTTACAAGCAATAGAAAATATCTAATCTAAATAAACATTTTCTTATTTGTGTGCAATTTATATGTGTAAATTGCCCTTTTTAGGAAAATTGAGACATTAAAAATGTGGATCATTTTGCAAGGGAAATGCCATTTTAGAATATGTTCTCATTACACTAGAAAACACTTCTATCATGTATCTTCCATTATATATTCTAATAAATTAAAAGAAAGCATACAGTGTTCATTTTAAGCAAATTTCAGTGTAACCTGTTTGAGCAGTTACATTAACCACAAAATAATTGCAACAAGCCGTAGTCAATATATAATTGACAGTCTTCAGAAGTTACAGGCAGGAACAAATGAATTTGTTATTGGGACTTATTAAAGGTTATTAACAACACTATAGGAGTTATGTTCAGAGAAATATGGATGCTTGTCTTGATTATTAGATGGACTACAACAAGCAAGCAATATGAGAATAACATTCTGTTTTCCAGTGTTCACAGTTGCAATATATTTTTTACAACATGCTTTTGAACATTGATTAGATCTTATTAATTATTCATATCCAATCTTTGATTAGTTTCAAAACAAATAGCTTTTCTCATTTCCAATAGGTCCTTACTTCATTAAGGATTCCCTATATACCTTCAGTGTGCTATCTTCATTTTAGTTTCATAGTCACCTTTATCGCTTCCACATATTTCACTAAGATCACTCCTAAACTGTACAGAGATATGAACATTAATTGTTTAAAAGCACTCAAAACACACAATAAAACTTTAAATGATAACTGGGAAAAGTTCAGTTTCTATAAACATCTTCAGGAATTTTTCAATTATTTTTAGGAATTTTACAGAGAGAAAAAATATGCTTATTTATACACAATCATCAGATCTTGCCTTACTACACAAATTTATAAAATATTTGTTCTATCTTAACAAAGTGTACAAAGATATGACTTGAAACTGTAATATGTGACTTCTGAAATAAGTATGGGAAAAGAGTTGGCATTTATGGAGCATAAATTAAGTGCCAGATATTGTTTCACTGTCTTCATCCTATCAATTCTGAGAGTCAGTATATTGTTATTTCCACATGAAACTCATGAGGTAAATGGTTTTGAAAATCACACTTTCAGGAAGTATTAAAAATGGCAACTGACCACACAGAGTCCGGTTCAAGTGTACTTGTACACATTATGCTTTTACTAGTACTCAAGAGAACACAAAGACATGTATTCTATGAAGTATCAATTGTATATTAGATATTCAAATGAAACACAGCATTTCTCTCTACAGTGCCAGTGAGCAGTAAAAACAATGGAGATGAAATTTTGAATAATGAAACACATATGCCAATAGAATAAAAGCTATCAAAATCCTTATTTATTATAAATATGACATCAGAGAGTTGAAATCTACTTGATTATTATTTCTTTGAAAAATATCCGAAACCTATTAGATTTTTTTCTAGATAAAATTAGGAATAACTAAATGGCTCAGATATGTAATTTTCTCAAAACTATACAACTTATTAATAACAAATAATAAGATATAATCCAAATGTGTTTTTTAAAGATATTTTAAATGTTTCACGATACAAAATAATCCATCATAACAACCAGTTAGTAAAGATGATAGGTGGACACTAATATTAGCAAACACATATTTAGTTTATTTTCAAATGCTTTCCCTCTAAGAAAACTGCCTTAGGGAGGCTCATTACTGGCTTAATACAATTTAGATTTCTATACCCTAAGCTTGTGTTGGAAAACAAGGCTAAAGGATGTTTCCATGACTTCAAGGGGCACTAAAGTCTGATGGTATAAATTTACTGACATAGGTTGTCTGATGTGAGGAGCTACAATAGCATACCTGGGAAATGAAAAAGGCATTCATTATAGATTCTTCTTGCCTTAATTAATTTCCCTGACCAGAAAATAAAATATAGAAATAAAGTCACATTTTTGCAAAGTAAAATCCACATATTTTTGCAAGAGTTCTTGAAATTTACAAATCAAATGAAACAGAAAAGAAAAAACATTTAACGAAAGATTATTCTTAAAGCATCCATCTACAGTTGGATGCTGAATAAGAGTACTTTCAGCAGCTCTTAAAGCACAGTATGTCTTTGGAGCAACAGCAATGTCACTTGCACTTCCTTAGGTACATTCTCAATCTCTGTGATACCTGTTACACACAAATTCCCAGGTTCTCTGGACCTACTGAATCACAAATCCTGGGAAATGGGTTTAACACCATATCAATTGATTTAGATACATGTTAAAGTTTGAAAACTCATTCTTTGTAGTACTGTTACACAGAGTTTTATAAATATGTCTGATGGAAGAAAGTTGAGTGTGACCCTAACATGATTCTTTGACATAATTATTTCGAACTGAAGGCAACTAAGAGGGAGTAAAGGCAGGGGAAGATCTTTTCACCCTCTCCTTTTTCTGCCTAAGGACAAGGTATGGATTCTCCTTTACTGGAGAAGACTAGATTCTGATCAGCCCGGAAATAAAACCAGAAGAATCTGTACACAAATCTTATTCTATTAACTTCATCCCATTTTTTTACCATCCTAATGTTGCCTTCCTGTGGAAGCTCAACACTCCTTTCATTTATCCTGTTACTTTTCAACACGTTTGTTGTGCTTTGTTGAAAATCCTATGTAAACTGAAATTCTAAGTCACCACATTGAATTTTTCCTTCAAGTTATGTTTGCATGATGAGTACTGCATACTTTATTACACTATTTTCTCCTGTTAGTCTGCCTTTTTCTTTAAAGATAGGTAGAGGAAAAGTTTCACACAGCAAGAGAGGTAGTATGGATGTGAGCAGTAAAGACAGTAAGTAGAGACCTTCTTCTGGTTTTATTTCGGGGCTGATCAGAATCTAGTCTTCTCCAGTAAAGGAGAATCCATACCTTGCCCTTAGGCAGTAGAGACAGTAAGTAAAGACTGTAAGTAGAGACAGTGTAATCACCACAGTGCATGATTGCACTGAGGGAAAAAGTCCAGGAGCTGAGAGGCCAGGATGGTAGACAGTCTCCCAAAATTCCTGACTTTGTTTTTGTAATATCCTTTCAACGATACAAGTGAAACACTTTGAGACCATTTTGTCTTTTCCATACTTTATGATTATATTCTTAAATATCATTGATAAGGCACTAACTTCAAGAATATAAATCTTCTTTTAATAAGGTTCAGCTTATTAATATTTTACTTAGAACTATTTAACATGGTTATAAAAGAAAACTCATGCATCAATAACTTGCTACTGCTCTTATTCTCTTTTCCAAAGAGATACAAATAATGACTTATCAAACAATAAGACCCATCTTCCTATATTCCTTTTAGATCAGTCAGAGACCTTAGAATCCTAGTCAGGCAGCAACTATGCCCTTTGTCAGCCTGAAGCAGTATTACAAAGATGAACCCTTAAAAATAGGGATCAAAGTCTCAGGGAGAGAAATGAAATAAGAAAAATAAAGATAAGTACAAGGGAGGCAAAGAAAACTTATGCTTTTAAAAAGACTACAATTCTACAACATGGTCAAAGTTACCCAAGATTATCCATATCCAAATACCCTAGGTTTTTTATGTTCTTTTCTTCTGGACTTAGAACATAAAAAAATCGCCTAAATATATTTTAAGGCTATGAATTATCTTAGTTGATAAAGTAACAGGCAAAAACCTGCTCTTGAGGTAAAGAGCAGACTGAGAGAGTTCAGAGAATTTTAGACAAAACATCTTGTACTATTCATCAAGAACAAAAAAATGGTGGGCTTAAGACTTTCACCTGTAAAATGGATCACTATCTTTCTGCAGAAGAAGACTAAGCTTCACAAATTCCACAAGTAAGGCCAGCACTCTATTTCTTTGAGTGTGTACTTTTATACTTCTGCCTAACAAAACCCTTTATGCTTGTTAAAAACATTTAGCCAACTCACCTATTTTAAAAAGCAGTCTTCTTTCTAAAGCATTTATGATAATGTGTAAAATATTTTAAAACTCCTTTCTGAATTAATGTAAAGATAGATAAATGTTGATACACACATTCCTTCTTATGCAATGTTCCAACAGCATTTTTAGTCAAAGAAAAATATGAAGTCTTAAATATGCAATAAAAATAATGCTCATCACTAATTATTAAAAGAAGATTAGATCCAAGGGCTATTTAGCTTTTACTTGAAGGAAAAAACATTCTTCTAGAGCCCTAAATTATAGGTGTCACAAATGTACCATACAGCTAACCTACAAATTCTGCTTTAGAGACAACTGATTTACATTCTCAATTTTGCTATTGAGAAAACCAGGTTACAGCATGATTGCTGTCAGTTACAGATCTCTGCTCAGTATGCTTTTCTATCTCACACTGCTATATTTACATGCAGTGTTTTCATTAAAGCCCTGGTCTGATTTTACATAGAAATAGTTATCAAATAAAAATTCATTAAATATGATTCTGGCATTTCAGGATAATCTAGACACACTTTGAAAAATGGCAAAATCGTATGGCATTATAACATCTAATGAGCTCCAGACCACTTTAATATTTTACTTTCATTTTATCTAATATTGGACTTTACAATCTATGTCTTCTATTATAATTATACATTACTAATACTAATACATATATCCTGAGAGCTACATCTTTGAAATTAAAAAAAGAAAAAGAAAATTCATTGTAACAGGAACAACTCACTTTTTCTAAGTTGCAGTCAATTAATTCATAAGACTATTTGGCTAATGTGTTTCTATAGTACAGAAACACATAAGGCTACATTATTTACAGTTGATCTGAGAAGCGCAAAAAAGTTCCTAGCACAAACATAATTATTTTTCTTAGAAAGCTCCTTTTAAATCCCTATAGCAGTAAATGGATTATATTTCAAAGTCAATCCTTATTCTTGTCCTTTAATTGACAAATTGTTTCTATATAAAACTATATTTTGTCACATCTCTTATAGTAGGATGGCTACTGTGACTGAGATCTGAGACAAAAATGATATGTAAAGACACGGCGTGTTTCTGTCTATAAAAGAGTATGACTTGGTGCCATTTTTCCCTTTCTTCATGAAATACACAGAGATGGTGAGTGCTGTTTGCCATGTGGATATAACACAGAGAGATCAACAGTATCATGTAAGAAACCTGTTCTAAATGCATGCATGGAGCACACGCAGACCATCTACAGAGGTCATGCAAATACCAGTTTCTAATTGAGAGAGAAACAAACCATTTGTTTTGTCAAAGATGTTGTCATTTTGGTCCTTGACAAAGCAATACAAACAATATCTCACTTAATACAATGACTTAGTGCTTATATCCACTAAAATAACCTTAATAAAGAGTAATATAAATTTATAAAGATAACCAATTGTGTTCCTGCACCCACAAATAATATTATAATCCAAATATAAGAAATATTGTGGATCCCTAGCATTCAACTCACTTGAATCACTTGATTTTATTTTCTTAATCACATTCACTACAAACTTCATCTGTTCTCAGTCTAGCCGTACCAGTTTTATAAACATTTGGGTTCCTTTCAGCTTCTATCACATCTACTTGGTGGCTACTTTAGTCTCTTACATTTCTGACTCTGTAATAACACTTAAGATTCTTTAAATACCACATCTCAACTCATCTTAACACTGGGAACTTTCTTTATGAGCCCTGTTTTTGTAGCATACCAAGGTGACAGTTAAAGAGTGTCATATCTTACTATACACATAAGACATGAAAATATTTTCATACAGACTTAGGAATCATCTAGATTTAAAAAGTAAAGCTCCTTACCTTTTAATGTTCTCGCATACATAGCTATAAAACTACATATATACATATATGCATGCATTTGTAGTAACTAGCAGTATGATATTCAAGCCATGTTTCTTTTCATAGCCTCTTCTGAGGATCTTTATTCTAAGTTACTGCTTTATTGAATATTGTTGATTTTTTTGTTTTGTTTTGTTTTTCTTGTCTTATTTTGCTTTGTTTGAGAGAAAGTCTTTCTATATTGCCCAGACTGAACTCAAATAATCCTATCTCAGCCACGTGACTACTAGCGTTATAGGCTTCTGCCACCACTCCCAACTTCTATTGAACATTTTTAACAAAAGATATCAGATTGTTTTGCTGAGTTCTCTTGTTTATTTCTGTCATTGCCACTTACTCATAGAAAAACATGTATTCTAAAGCATTTTAATTTGCAAAGCCTTATTATTTTAGCCAGAGGCCATGCTAGTAGTATTTTAAAACATAGCCCTTAAAAGGTCAAAGAAATTATAATTAAGATAATAAATTATAGCTCAAAATATAAGGATTAAGAATACAACCTCTGTAAGTTGGAATCTTAGCTCTAGCAACCATTAACAATCTAAGTGACACTGAACAAATTATATAATTTCTCTGTGCCTAAGATTTATTTTATGATATTAAGGTGTTTGTGAAAGGGCTGTTAATAGTAACAAAGTCTTTAAAATAGTGAAGGACATAGTAAGTGCTCTATAAAGCTCTAGAAAAGGACTGAGGAAAAAGAAAAAGGTGAGTTTTCAAGGAACAAACCTGATTATAGCCTAAGTCAGGCTATAAATTGTTGCTTGCTAATCACTGCACATTTGTAATTGTGAAATAATTATTTTAGAAACCACACAAATAGTAGAGGGAACAAAAGTGAAAAAAAAATAGGAAAAAAGAAAATCTATCAACAGGTTTGTGGAGAGTTCTTTCCTTTGCTTGTCTCTGAAGGTGACCTTTTTGGAAAATGTATGTTATTTGTTCCCTGAGCTGTGTATGATTAGTTTCTTCATCATACACAGACAAATTAGGAAGGCTGCAGTGGTGCCCAGAAATCATCTATTAAACAAAGTCAAAATTAATGATAAAATTGAGTTCCCTTTGTGTTTGATTTTCATCTATCTGCAGTCAATTATAAACGAGCTATCAAAGAAAGCTACCCATTAGCTGTTAATTCATAATGACTTCAGAAAGCAATCCCTATACTACCATTGATATCTCACTGACAACCTCCTACTCTCTGCAGGGCTTTAGTTGAAAATGAAAACAGAAAAACAAAACTATATAATACAAGCTGCTCCTTACTCTAAGCTTCACCATGAGAAACTCTAATGCATAGAAATCAGTCTTAATATAAGCAAGCTGTAATAAGATTTGAACTATATATTTAAGAGACAACTGAACTGTTTTTATCTTTTACTATGATTTATTGTATTTTAGCTACAAACAGACATAGATGTAATAACAAAACATTCCAGAATTCTATTTCATCATGTCACAGTGAATATTCTTCAAAGTTTGAGAAAGTTTTCAATGAGGAAAATGCCTGAAATAACTGATACATGCTTCATCCAGTGAGGAATAACACTTAATTATTAATGAGAGTTAAGAAAGACATTTTCCCAGAAGTGGAACTTTTCTCTCCTCACAATACTAATGTAAATGACTAAACACTCTGAATTACAGCATATCCAAAGTATTCCTGATTTGTAGCCTCTTACCATCTGCTTCTGAACTACCAGGTATATAAGGTAGGTATGGTCCACTTACAAACAGTGACTTAAAGAAATACCAATGCAATATTGTTTGTTAATATGAATTACAGAGCTATATATAGTTATATATTCTTCTTTACAAAAGTATAATAAAAATTGCAACAAATGAAATAATAAAATTTATGTATAATAAAATTTGCAAAAATTAACAAAATAGGACTCTGAGGGATACAGTGGCTATTCCAACTGTACAATTGATTTGTTATTCAGCTTTCTGACAAAAAGGAAACCCCTGAGACAAAAAATATGCATTTAAAATCTCCCTGAGAATGGCAAACTTTTCTAAAATTGAGTTCTTAATACATGACTAACAAGAAACTTTGTATAACAAGCAATAGATAAAATACTAAAGACTCAGGTTTCTAATAAACTCAGGTTTCTAACTCAATATTTGTTTGTTTGGGATTCTTTTTTACTTATCTGACTGTTAACAAAAGCCCTCTGATAAATAACAATTCTATAGGTCTAAAATGCTTAAACTCCAGGAATTTACCATTATTAGACAGAATTTTATAATTTTTTACGTTCTGTGTAATATGATACACAGAAATACTTCTAACAGTGAGGTGCACTTGCCTAACAGCTGCCACTGTTTCCGTTCATGACAACAAGCATTAGGTAGCTACTATAAACCAGATATCACTAAACCCAAACACAAAATGATTAAGATTCTGTTTATGCTTTCAAAAGGTCATAGTCTAAAAGGTAAGACTAAATACTAATTATAACCACAGTTATAAATTTTTCTATAGGTAAAGTATGTATCTGTCACAGAGAATAAAAAAGAAAAAGGCTTTAAAGTGTTAGAGGATAAGGAATAATAAGCAAAGGGAAACTGAAGTTTGAGATGACAGAAAATTGCACCAAAAACACATGACATGTGAGCTCTGCATTACACACTGAGACTCTGTCAGATGACTAAAACAGGGAAAGCCATTGCAAATAAAAGGGATGCTTTCTTGGTAGTGTCAAATCATAACCAGACCAGTGTTTACAAAACCACAAGTAATCCAATGTGGACAGCATCAGGGATAACGATAAAGCTGGAAAGGAATTCAGAGTTCAGGATATGGAGGACATTTTGTGTGGCAAGCCAAGGGTTACGCAAATTAAAAGGGCTAAGGTTCATATTTATTTTAAAACCAGTAAGTCTTTATTTACACATAGTCATCAATGAGAATCAAACAGGAAAACATTGCCTTATGTCACTCAAGTGTATGATGGCACATGCCTGTAATGCCAGCACTTGGGAGGCTGAGGCAGGAGGACAGCTGCTAATTCAAGGACAGCCTGGTAAACAAAGTGAATTCAAGGCCAGTTTGAACTGAACAGTGAAACTCTGCCTCAAAAGACCAAAAAAGAAGAAGAAGAAGCAGAAGCAGAAGCAGAAGCAGAAGAAGAAGAAAAAGAAAGAAAGAAAGAAAGAAAGAAAGAAAGAAAGAAAGAAAGAAAGAAAGACAAGGAAAGGAAAGAGAAAAGAAAAGAAAAGAAAAGAAAAGAAAAGAAAAGAAAAGAAAAAATCAAAACACTAAGTCAACTTCTTGTCACGTGATCTAAAAACCTCAGCTATAAGCAAATGGGAGAGAAGGCAAGGAGAAGAGGTATCAAAAAAGCTTTAAAATAAGAGAATAACAAGATTTCTTGTATATTTTAATTTTATTTTTAAGAGAATAAAACCAAACAAAATAAAACAGAATAAAGCCAATCAAAACAAAATAGTGAAAGCAACACAGGATTTCAAAACAAGATAATGGGAAATCAACAATGTCTACCATAATATATCTTGTTATCTTTGAAATATCTGCCCATGCCATCAGATATAATAAAATCAAACCAAAGAAAACAACTTGGTGAATTGAGGTCATCTGCATTAATGATTATGGTCACCATCTGCATTAATGATTACGCCTCTGCTGTGCTTTTTTCCTACCATTGGCTGCCAACTTTTCCCCTCCAGTCAATTGTCTGCCCCACTGGGTGATCTCACTTTGCTGCCATTCCTTGGATCATGGTCATTTTTATCTCTCTCTAGAATGTCCTTTAGCATTCTTTGTAGGGTTGGTTTGGTGGTAATTAATTCCTTCAGTTCTTTGTCATGCAAATATCTTATTTCTCCATTAATTTTGAAACACAGTTTTGCAGGGTACATCAGTCTGGGTTGGAAGTTGTTTTCTTTCAGGACTTGAAATACTTCACTCCAAGCTCTTCAAGTTTCTCATGATCCTGATGGGTTTTCCTTTATAGGTGATCTGTTTCTTTTCTCTAATAGCCTTTAATATGCTTTTCTTGTACTGAATTTCTAGAATCTTGATTATTATATGTCTGGGTATAGATTTATTTTGGTTATGGCTAGTTGTAGTTCTACATACTTCACTTATCTGTATGTTAGGTCCTGTATCCATGCTTGGGAAGTTCTCTGCTACTACTCTGTAAATAGTCCCTTTATGTCATTTGTGTTGACTCCTGCTTTTTCACTGACACCTATCAATCTTAAATAGTTGTTTGTTTGTTTGTTTGTTTGTTTGTTTTTAACATCATCTTGCAGCCATTGAATTGTTATTTCCTGATTCCTTGGTATTTTTAAGAGATCTTTCATGATCACTAGCTGCCATCCTGTCTTCAAGGTCTGAAAGTCTATCTTCAAGAGAAAGCAGACAGAGATGAGGGGAGGAGGAAGGGAGATAGACCCTTCTGGACCACAACCTCAGTGATTCATCTGCTCTGGACCAGGCTTCACCTCCCAACACTACATTTAACTATGGGACTCATCAGTAGACTGATCTACTCAAGGGTATCATTCCCCATGATCCAATCGCTTCCCAAAAGCCTCACCTATGAATACATGAGGCTGTGAAGGGACACTGAGACATAAATCATAACATGTAGTATTATTTTCGAGATACTATCCATGGAGAGTTTTCTTGGGGTAGACTAGCAATTTATAAGAAAGCATTTCAACTTTCTTCCTTCCCAAACTTCTAGGATAGACAATTTAATGCTTTGAGTGTGAAAAATATAAAATTAAATGCTTGTTTACTAACATATTAAGAAACAAAAATAGCAAAGTTGAAAAAAGATGGGATAAACTCAAAATAAAAAGGAACTCTTCCATTTTCTCATACATCTTTCTAGGCTAAGAGACACTATAGACTAGCAAACATGCTACTTTAAAAATTATTTTGTGTTTCCTATCAACATTCTAGGAAGCTTCAGAAAAAAAGAAAAGAAAAACAATCAATTAACCAGCCTTTATTCTCATCTACAGAGGACAGACCATTTCCTAGTACATTATTTAAGTTCATTAACATTCATATTGTATTTTGCAAACACAAAGAATTACCATCACTGGTAAGGGAAAGTGCATCTAATTTTAACTATGCATTCTCCACAAATTAGATGTTTCAGGTCTTAAAGGTTGATTAAATTGAGCTAGGTAACAAATGAAATGAGTAAAAGATTTTCTGTAGGTCAGGAAAAAAATACTTTATCACATAATAATATATAAAGATATCACAAGCAAGAAATAATCAGTTTGACCAAAATCTTATAAACTTTGAGAACTACAAGAATGCAGTAATCAAACTGAACAACAGTATTATAAAATAGACTTCAGCAGATTTTTTTTCTTCTTTCTTTTAAAGGGTATTTTGAAGTTTGAATTAAAAATGACAAACTTTGAGAGGGTTTCTTTTCTCATCACAGCAAATGCCCCTTGTAATACATGACAGCAAGGATGCAAAGGGAATTGTTAGAAAACACAAATTCAAACATAATTTTGGAAGATGAAACAAAGTTGGAGGGACAAGAAACTAAGGAGAAAGTCAAAAACTATAATCTGATTTTGCAGAGAAAAAACTGAAAAGTAGTCAATTTGGTCTCCCCAAAATTCCTAAAAGACTTTAAAGGATCACAGTGGTCCTCCAGAAAAGAAAGTTCCATGGTAAAAACAAGCCTTTAAACTCTAGAATAAAACCTTTTCCCTAAACTGCACAGGCAGGTATAAATAGGCTTTCAAGAAACCAATCCCTAGTGCTGAAAAGGTTGGAGACTACTGTGCTACAGGATAAAATGTATCTGTCCAAACTTCTACACTGAAGTCCTAACCTCTAATGTGATATTTAGAGACTGCACCTGTCTTATTCCCTTTCCTTGTCAAATACATGATGGCCTCAATTTAAAAAAAAAAAGAGAGATGTTGACTTTGGTTCCAATCAAAACTTTTGGTCTATGTTTAGCAGTTTAAACACAGAAAAAGCTTGATGGAATGGCCTGGGCAGAAAAAGATTCTCAAATCACAGTAACGGGAGATATGCCATTTTGGGTCATACACCCAGTGACCTGTCTTTGGACCAGACCCCACCTCCTCATATCAACTCAGCTACATTGTCCTCAAGGTTACTTCCAAAAGCCCTGCCTATGAGACAATGTGGCCTTAATCTAAACCATAGCAATTGGGAGTTAATCAAATTTAAATTTGGATCTCTACTGATGGAATTGCTGCCCTTATAAGCACACCGGAAAATTTGTCACTTACACACATATGCATTCACCTCACCACCACCCGCCATATGAGAACATGGAAAGACTACTGTCTGAAAGATAGGAAAAGAGAACTTCTCTTAGTCTTTTGGTCTTTGTTGGGACATAATACCTGACTCTCACAATCAGAAGTTTATTTTAGCTCATTGTTTTTAGAGGATTCAACCCATAGTCAGCTCACTTTAGGGGAGAAATGGAATGACAGAAGGTGCTGGGCGGAGGAAAGTGACTCATCCGACAGCAGTCAGGAAGCAGAGAGCAAAGAGAAGAGGAGAGCAAGAACACACGCCCTTCTAGCTCATGCCCCACCTCCCAACAGCACTTTTGATTACTGGACTCATCAATAGATGAATCTACTCATGCGTAAAGTGCCCTCATGATACAATCATTTTTCTCACATGAGAATTCTGGGGTTGGTACATATTTTAGATCTAAACTATAACAGAAGTCAATCATGCTGGCATCTAGGACTCCTAGCTTTCCAAACAATGAGAAAATAGATTTTTTTATTTAAGCTACCCATTCTATGGTATTTTGTTATGTCAGCCAAGGTAAGGAAGACATAAGCATTTGGAACTATTAAAGATCTCTGAAATCTATGTTCTTGTCTGGTATTTACTGATTGGTAAGGAAAAGTTCAAGCATGCAAACATCTTAAAAACCAAAGAGAGGGGGCTGGGATTTAGCTCAGTAGTTTAAGTGCTTGCCTGGCCAGCATGAGATCATGAGTTCAGTCCCTGGTACCAAACAACAACAACAACAAAAAACCATTACTTTGACTATATTAGGGGCTGGGGATTTAGCTCAGTGGCATAAGTGCCTGCCTTGCAAGGCAGGGATCGTAAGTTCAATCCCTGGTACCAATAAAAAAAAAATTATTTAAAAAAAACACCAAAGAGAAGACAATTCTAAATGCCACTGCTAGTCATTAGGCTATTAACTGGAATGCAAAAAACGAACTCTTCACAATTTAGCTCCACTTGACCTTTACAGTTTACCAGCCTTGAACTCTTAAAAATGAGTTACACTTTGCTAGTTAAGACACACACAGTGTTCAACCAGCTCTATGCTGAGGGTTGGGGGACACTATATGGACTCTCTTTCCCAAAACTCCAGTTTCCTATTGAGTTTTGGCCAATAAGAGGTCAGAGAAAGGAGAGGAATGAGAAATCAAATTATTTGTTTCTTTTACACCTCTGGCTCTCTTGCTGCAAGGTTACCAAGAATTGCCTGAGATTTGCAATCAAAGCTCAGTGTTCCTCTCAAGATGGCCCACTCTTTCTCCCCCTGGGCTTCTAGTTATTGATTCCCTGCTTCCTGTGGTCTAGTCAGGGTTAAAATTTGAATGCCTTCCAACTCTACCCTCCTTTGAACTCTCTTCAGGTTTCTCCTATATGTTCAATTGTGAATATAATACCTATTCAATCTGTCCTATTTTGAGTAGGCCATTTGCTTCCTGTTGGGACCTTGATCAATACACACTTTTAATCAAGCAGCACTCGCAGAGTAGAATACCTTTCTTCACCCTTTCTTCACTCTCTTTCTCTGGTCAGCTTCTAAATATACTACCAAGCATGACTAAATGTCAAACACCTCCAAATGTCTCTTTTACTATCAGAAAATGAAAAAATCATTCACCTTTTTTCAGTTCCATTAGCATTTTATTTTTAAAATGCACACACACACACACACACACACACACAGAGTCACACACATATATTGCAATGCAATACAAGCATCACAAATCAAAAACAACACCTGACACAAAACAGACTCTTAATAACTATAATAAACTGCTATAGAACAACATAACAAAAGTGTTTTTTAAATGTTATTAAAGGTGCACATTTTTTATTCAGAAAAAAATTAATTAAAAAATCTTTAAATAAATTAGCTTGGCTATACATTTAAAATAAAAGAGTGTTAAAGGCGTTAATAATATGTCTAACTGTCCTCCAGAAAAGAAGTGTCCTTTCTTATATTATTATAGCCGCCCATGTTCAATTTTACCTTGTTATGTTATTTTTAATTATTTTTAGTCTCCTATGTTCAATTTTACCTTATTATGTTATTTTTAATTATTTGTTTAGAAAACTTGTTTAATTAAAATGGAGACATTTACATGACCATGTAAGCAGGTAAATATTTTTTTTCAGACTGCTCAATTGAAAATATCAGGTATGTTGCAAGGAAAACAAAGCCATTTTTCAAAATTAGATAATGGATCATTTTTATTAACAATTACTAGACAATTCATAAGGATATATCCTTAAGTGAGTTATAAAACTCAGTTCCTTGTATACTAAAATAAATTCTCAAGTTCAATTTAAAATAAGATTTTTTAATTACTAAAATAGTTTAGTTATGGACAACTTCAGAATGAAAGGCCAAAATCTTTAATTTAGGTGATTTTTATAGTGGATTTAACCCCTCCACCAAAGAAAATTTGGTGCAATTAGCAAATAACTAATTATATCACTATATTAATACATAGTATAATAGCACCTGAGTGTTTACTTAACATTTGAAATTTCTGAAGAGTCTGAATAGTATTTGTGGTCTACATTTCTAGTTAATCATCTCCACTGAAATTTTTAGACAGTAATAATAAAGAAACATCACAGAACAGTTTACCTAATGCTGTTACAATGTTTCTTTACTATTAAACTACTACTAAGAATTTTAAAAGACAGGTGACAATGTAAAAAGCCATTTTTAAAATCTTACATAATTTTGTTAAGATAAAGTTTGAAAGAAATCATAATATAGTACATAGCATAGTATAACCAAAAAACTGTAAAAGATTTCAGTCAGACTGGAGAAGTATATATCTAACATAATTCCAATATATATCAATTATCATTTACTCCTGGTAGAAGTTGAATACCCCTTATCTGAATTCCATAGAACTGGAAATGTTTAAGATTTTTGGAATATTTGCATATAAATAATATATTATCTTGGGCAAGAACTAAAATCTAAATACTATAAAATTCTTTTATGTTTCATTTAAAAAAACTCAGAATGTAATTTTATACCATATTTTTAGTCACTTGTAAGTGAAACAAATTCATGGTGCAGAATTTTCCACTTGGGGCATCATTTCAGTCCTTGAAACATTTCAGATTAAAGAGTATTACGAATTTCATATTTTTGTATTAGAAATGTCCAACATGAATGTAATTAGCACATGTAGAGAACAATGAAATTAAATTATACATATTTACTTTAAATAGTGTCAGAGCTCATGATCCTGAAAAAAGCAGGAAAAACTCAACATTTTAAAATATTAAATTCAGTTTTTGAAATAATAAAACATTAAAAAAACACAAAAGAATTACCTTGCATCATAGTTTATATATAATTAGGACTTATAAACTACAGATGAATCAAGCTATTTGATAGTTTCCTACAAAAGAAGGCTGAAAAAATGGCTTTATTCAATAAATACTTCTAGAGCGCCTTTTCTGACAGGCTTCATTCTTTGAAATGAGAATACACAGTAACAGCAAACAAAAAAGCAAAGGCCTTGCTCTTGTGAAGCTTATACAGATATGGAAAAGGGATTGTTTATATTAAATTTAAATCCTTCTTATTGTATATACTGTAGTTACTTTCTAATTTACTACAGATTAAAAAGAATTTTGGCTGCCACTTCATGTTAAAATGTCTCCTTATTCCATACAATATGATTTTCTGGAAACCATTTTAAATGTAGCAATGGCCTAGTAATTTTATTATTTCATTGTTTGTTAAAAACAAAAAAACCCTGCAAAACCCATATGCTATTATGTATTTGTATTTTGAATATGCTTTGTGTAACCAAATTAATACTGATATGTAACTAATGTGCTAATTATGTGCTAATAAAAATAATTCAGTCACAGAACTCATCGTAATTGTCTAAGAAAGGGAAACAGATATAGGGACACCCAATATTACACATAATTATCTGAGCATAGGACCAGACACAGTAAAGGTTGAAGGCATATAGCAGACGGCCTAAATCTGCAGTCCAGACCTGGGGACCCTCTGGCCAAGTATCTTTCATTAATAAGGCCAGGCACATCCTGCCTGTGGCCCATGGTTGCTAAACCACACAGTCAGCCAGAGGAGGAGGAACCTGGAGGGTACTCAGCCTGCCTGCCATAGACAGGCCCCTGAGCCGACCCAGGTGGCCTCAGTATAGGAGCTGACCATTGAGCAATCACTGAAATCAGAGGACAGAAGAGGAAAGCACCAGAACTTATGTTCCCAAAATACAGAGGTACCCAACACAGCATCTTTTCTCACACTTGAGGTAGAGCACTGTAACAGCAGCTTTCTCAACTCTTTACAGGTAAAAATCCTTTCTAGATGTGAAGATGTGAAGACAGGTTTGATTTTTGTATTAAACTTGTGTTTCCCAAGGTCAAATTCTGGGATTACTTTTCATATATAATTTGTGATAAAAAAAATTTCTAAACATCTGATGATACAACAAAGTTTGGTGTCTTAGTTACTTTGTTGCTGAGACAAGTTATCCACTGCCCAAAGTTAAGGAAGGAAAGGCTTATTTAGCTCACAGTTTGCAGAGGTTTCAGATCATAGTCAGCTGGCACCATGGCAGAATGGTTTCACAGAGGACAACAAACTCATGGCAGGCAGAAATAAGTAGTAAAGCAAAGTGGGAGAGGGACATTTCAGAGGTAGCTGAATCTACAATGTATGTTGCTGGGATTAAGGATGATTGATTAGTGAATCACTCTATGGATTGGTTTGGCATAGTTCTGGTTAGAAGAGTTGTGAATGCTATACTTGTCCTAGGGTTGGCAGCTCACATACAATACAAGGAACAGGAGTCTTATGTCTCCTCCTGACTTGTTGCTTTTGGTGTTTTCCACTGTGATGAACTTTTGCCCCTCTGTCATGTACTATTCTGTCTTGGAGCCCAAAGTTGGAGCCAGCCAATTATGTACTGAAACCTCCACAAACTACAAGCTAAATAAACCTTACCTTCTTTTACCTTTGAGTGTTGGGTATTTTCTTTCAGCAATGAGAGAAAAGTAACAGAGACATTTGGAACTTTACAGTCAGACACTTCTACGTAACATATTGTAATTCTCTGTTGTCTATTCTATTCAGATATTTGTACTATTTTTCCTATCTTTATCATACACTGGTTGGACATGCTAATAATTTAGGTTGAATTCTGCAACAAGATAAAAGCAAAATGATAAGTTAAAAAAAGTAGAAGGGATAAAAATACCTTTAATTTGGATCCATCTGGTACCATTACAAATTTATTCTGTTTTGGTGGGATATAGAGCTCCCATTTTCCATAGTCCAGTTTTTTATAAGGACATGAAAATGGGTTCCAGCCATCTAGAAAGACAAAGAAGATTAGTTAACAATAACTTAGCAAGACTAATATTTAATATGTTTCAAGTAAACCATGATTTACTGCTTAGTTTTACAAAATCAAATTACCTTAAAATATTGTTTTCTAGCTGCATAACCAAAAGATTTAACTAGGCAATTAGAAAAAACAGCCTATACTAAACATAATGAATATATCTGGAGCTTAAGAGGTAGCTCAATGGTAGTGACTGCTCAGCACCCATTTGACCCTGCGTTCAATCTCCAGCACTGCCAAAAAATCCTAAAATTAAAGGTTATAACATTTTAGTTGTTATTTCAATTAACATATCAATACATAAATTGTAAAAAAAAGTAATCTGTTCTGTTTTTAAAAACATCAACAAAGAGATGATATAAATGAAAAGAACTACAAAACACATGCCATGGAAGAAAAAAGGATAAAAAAATAATTAAAATCATATAATACATACATAACTCTTAAGAATGTGACAGAGCTCAGCTACAACCTAAAGGAATAGCTCAAATAAGAAAGAAATAAGATTGTATTAACTATATGAGACAAAGGAAATCTATATTGTAAATCTACAAAGACAAAATGAGTAATAGAAAAACACATGCACACATGGAAACAATATAAATAGAGGTGACACAAACAAAACAGTAAGCAAAAGACACAGAACTTAATAATTAGTCCTGGACAATTAGTTATCCTTACTTTAAAAATAAAATGTATCTATAATAATAATACTAGATAATCATTCAAATACAGATTAATGCTTAAATATGGCATATAAAGATGGCACTGAAACTTTAGCATGCTTAGAACAAAATAAAAACAGATATGTTTACAATTTTGAGATTTGGAAAGGATTTTTAGGGGCTGGGATTTAGCTTAGTGGCATAAGCACCTCCCTTGCAAGCTTGCAGTTGTGAGTTCAATCTCCAGTACCAAAAGAAAAGGATTTTTAAACCAGGTGTAGCAGTGCACTCAGAAAAGTTCACTAAAGAATTATTTGCAGCAATGCAAAAGTTGTAAGGAATCAAAATTTTACTAGTCACAGAATGACTACATAGTTACTTTTGGTACAATAAACAATGGAATGCTATACAACAATACAAAATGAATAGATTAAAGTGAATCCTTTCATGTTTTATTTACATATAAATAGTTTCAAAGGAGTAAAGAGGAATATCATATATCAAGTTCATAAAACATGCAAAAAAGTAACACAAAGATGTATATAATAAATTACTGAAACAGAAATATCAGACTATAGTGATTCACTATGACCAAAACAAAGAGAACACATGAAGCTTCAGTAATATATATGTTTTCTGAATGGTAAACGGTATACACATACAGATGCTTGTTACATTATTCCCTATTTGTTTATGCCTAAAATATTTCATTGTGTAAAAATGTTAAGCAGTCTAACAGGTACAATTTGTTGCTAATATTACATTTTCACCAAGGCAATATAACAGCATAACAAAATTTTGGGGCCAGTTTTCCTCCTTTTCAACCTAGTCTTTTTACGCCATGAGCTCAGAAGATCTTCATTTTTAACCAATCTAAACAGTACAGGTAACATAGGATCAAGAAATGGCGTTTAAATAAAAATACTTCTGAATATTTTCTATACTATTCTCCATTCTGAAGATAACCTGAAAATTTCTAGAGGCAATTTATGCTTAGGGCTAGGCCAACAGAATCCCTGTTATTATATATCTCTCACCAAAAATGTCAGACAGGTAACCAGGTTGTGACAACCTTTCCAAAACAAAGTTTAATCCACAATTCAAGGGGACAAAAAAGTTTGAAACCTAACTATCTGGGTACTGTAACAATGTATACATTTACTGAATTTCCATGTATGCAAGGCACTTCAGATAATTAATAAACTTAAGGCAAGCAGCAGATCATGTCCTGATAACATCAAAAAATGAAGTCATTAGTTCATTTATTCATTAATATGCAATTTGTGCTTATTGTAGACTACTCAATGGTAAACTGAAATTTGTGTTCAAAATGAGTCATATTTCACCAAGAAAATAATAAATTAATAGAAAACCAAAATAAAATGATAAAACTTACAGAGAATCTATTAAAAATTCAACTGTAAATAAGACTTTGGTACTTTAAAGGAGAAACTTCAATGATATGTGAAATCTGTATGTGTGGAGCTACTGAAAAGAGTTATTCTTGGCACTGTGAAAATATTTTTGAGTATCAGTTGACATAGTTCCTTAGTTTATCATCACTTCTGTTATAAGATCTATTTTTAAAAATATTAATATTTGAATAAAAAGCACTTTCCTAATATACCATATTTTTATAATTATTTTAATGATCTACAACTGCAAAAACACATACATTATGTATAATTCTACATTTTGGAAAAAAAAATATGCTTTTTGTCACATCAAGTGTTTCATACTGTTAACACCTCAGGGAAACTCAGGTGGTGACTCCTCCTGCAGTACATCTTCTTGCCCAGACCTAACTTCAAAGCAAACCTTAGAACATCTTCACAGATATGCCAAACGAGAAACCACTACACCAAAAACCCTCAGTGATGCAGAACAGGTCAAAGATTTAAGTCATTTTATATGTATATGTTTGTATAGCTTCTGCTTGCCCTATGAAGAGTTCCCCATAGCTGGGGATTTAGCTCAGTGGCTTAAGCACCTGCCTGGCAAGCATGAGGTCATGAGTTCAATCCCTGGTACAAAAAAAAAAAAAAAGCAAAAAAAGAGTTCCCCATAAATCCAAACCAATCCCTCTTCAGCATCACCACCACTGCAGTCTGCAATGTCCTTGACTGTTTCTTCAATCATTCATCACCCCAAAAGTCTCTTTCCTGTTTGTTTTATTAAATAGTGTTTTTTCATGGGCAACTGAGATATCTGCTTTTACTACAATGCAAGCATATGAAACATTCTGTCTTAATAAATGCAGTTTCTCTCTAATATGCATTTCTCACAGTATCTTATAAAGTGATATTTTCTTTATAAGGTACATATATCTCAAGGCCCACAAATAATCCTGATGTGGTAGGTACACGGCTACAACCCCAGTCAGCTACCTGGGAAGCTGAGGCAGAAGGATCACAGTGAGGAGCCCAGCTGGGCAACTCAATGACTTAAACAAACCCTGCCACAAAATTTAAACCCACAAATAAGCAAAGCAAAATAATGCAAAAGGAAAACTATAAGGGGGGGGCAGGGAATTACTGGGGATGTAGCGTAGTACAAAACATGGACTTAAACCCCATTATTATTTTAAAAATGGGGGCCCAGAAACTGAATAATCAAAAAAAAAAAAAACCTCATTGGATTTGGATCATTTGGAAATGCTCTCATAAAATTAACAGGAAATGTTTACTTAAAAAAGAAGAGGTGCTGTGCCTACAACTAAGTGATAGAGCACTTGACTGGTAGCATGTCCAAGACCCCGGGTTGAAAACCCAGCACTAAAAAAGCACAGGAGGAGAAGGAGCAAACACCATTAGGGTATATCTAGATACGACTATAAGAAATAATCATGAAGTATATAAGTAACATAAATACATAAAACTAAGCATCAAATGATAGAAAATACTGAAAAACAATGATTTTGTTTTTAAATAAAGTTTGATTTAGAAAAATATAGAAGGCAAATTAACAAAAGTTGATAAACGCATTGTAGTGAAACGTACATCTTGTGAAATGCAACAGAATACAACTAAAAATAAAATAATAACAGCAAACAATTCTAAGACATACCAGAGTATATCTAAAAAAAGTACAATTTTAAGCCAAATTATCCAAATTCTTTTTCACTTTAATCCTGTATGACTTACATCCTGAGTACACAAAACAAAATTAACCCAACTAAGTACATAATGTAAAATGTATTGACATATAGGCCTGAGAATACAACTAAATTTAACTCCTCATCATATGTGACGCTTGCTTCTTTGCCAAGTACTTAACGGCACAGGAAGATTTTCTAGATAAGTGGTTCTCACAGTTTAAGTCACACCAAAGTTACTTGTGCTTGCTAATTCTGGACCTCACTGCCTAAGATTTGAAATCTATAGAGAACCCCAACCATCTGAAATTCTACCACATACCCACTGTTGTTGAGACTGCTGGACTCCAGACTACACTTGAGAAAGAACTGCCAGATGAAACTTGTTCACTGTCGAAGGCAAGTATTCTCCATTTAAAGGTTTGTCAATGACTTTCCAGATCAAATTGAACTTAAAGAATAGTAAATAATATACTGAATTAACAGATTAAAGAAACTCTGAAATAGAAAATATCATTAATTATCTTTTAAAGCAATTGTTATATGTAACTTCAGATTTAGGTTTAATGAAGTTTGTAAAGCCCAGAAATATGACCAGTGAAATACAGAATACAGAACAGATCTAAGAGATTAAGAAATTTAAATGTTTTAATATGAGGAAACAATGTCCATAATATTGAGAATTTCCATATAAACCCACAAAACACATTAAAACCATTAAACAAAGTATGTAGTTATTAGTGTAATAATATAATAATTTTATAATACTCTCACCAAGAGATTGTACAATTAATAGGTATAGGCACAGATCACAAAATAAGTATTTGAGGCTTTTTAAATTAGATATTACTAGATTCAAGAATAGGTACCCCCAAAGTAATAAGTGCTTGCTATTGTTTTGATAAAATTTTAAGAACATGTTTCTTGTTTGCACAAATTATTTTATTGTAAGATTTCATCAGACATTTGATGTTTATCAACTTAGAACATGCACATTTCCAAAGCAAACAGTTTAATAGTTATTTTATTATTAACAGGCTTAAATTCAGCAACATTTTTGAAAATGGAAAGGATTCTATTTGTCCATAGAATCAAAAGCAGCTGATAAAATTTAAATCGAGATATGGAAAAGAAATGATGTGTTTCAGTTTAATATAAACTGCAAACACACTTCCAGCATAGGCGATCAAACATTAACTAAGGTCACTGCATCAGACACACAAACCCTCTGTGTTTATCTCAGACTCAACAACCTTCCTTTCTAATGTAATCATCACCACATAAATTTCTTAAATGTCAGCCACCTTCAAATATTCCCACCCCCTTCCTTCACTAGTAGAGTACTTTACATGCAAATTTTCCTTATACATGGTTGGAATGGTTACCACTTAATGGCTAAGGATATGGTTCAGTGGTAGAGGACTTGCCCAATGTGTACAAGGCCCTGTGCTCAACCCTAGACCCACAAGAAAAACAAACAAAAACAGGCAATATGGAGAGCCTTCCACATTTCAGAAGATTTCAAATGAACACAGGACACAGTTGGGCCATTTTCTGCCACACTCAAGCTTCTCCAAAATGTGAGGGAAGGTATCTTCCCAAAGTAGCAGGCAGGGCTTATATAAAGCGAGTCCTGGGCCATGTAGTAGTTGCAACTGTTAATCACTTTCTCACAAGACCCAACACCCGCCCTTAAAGAAGAGGAAGTTTATTTTGCCTCACGTGTTTGGTTTATAGTATACCAGTCCCAAGGCATTGAGGAATGCTGGATAGGGCCTGGGTGGAAGAGAGTTCTCACCTACAGGCAGCCAGGAAGCAGAGAGCTAAAAGAAGAGAAGGGAGATACAGCCATCCAAGTCATAGCCCTACTGATTTGACTTGTTTGACAAAGCGCCACTTCCCAATACCCAGCCAGCTGTAGAACACTTAAAACCCAATGTCCACTCGCAAAGCCTCTGTGTGCATGAGGCTGTGGCGGGGGGTGCAGATACAAACCCTAACAAACCCCAATTCCATCTTCGTGGATAACCTTCAGTCCTTGACAGTTGTTAAATATTAGGAACATCAACTTTTTAAAGCAATTAAGCAGCCTCCTCATACAGTGTTTAAGTATTTGGAGGTTTGCAAGGTGCACAATTTATGAATTGCCATAATAATTTTGTAAAGATGGAAGATGGAGGACTTAATTTTATCAAGGAAGAATACAGGACCACAATTTCATGAAATGACCCTCACACAAGATTATGCCAGGCTCACCACAGTGTTCAGAAGGTGGAGGACAATGGCCCGTTCTCACATACACCACAGTACTGTAGCTGATTTCCTTCTCTTCTCCCTTCCAGGTAATTCTTCCCCTCATTTGAGCATAGAGATTTATTCTTCTTCAACTTGTGCTGGTAACTGTTAACCTGGGAATGCTCTTAAAACTTGCAGCATTGTGTCTCAAGGGAAATTTCTTTTTAACATGTATCAGTTGACATTAGGTGTGCTTTTCAAGAAAAATCTCTAGGTGCCATGAATTCACAAACAATAGGAAGTAATATCTCTTTATTTTAAAGTACTATGGTGCTCAATTCTGTAATACATAATTTCCTAGAAATTAGAATATAAATCAAATAACCTACCATTTCTTTTATCATTGTTATTTACAATAGATATGGGGAAAAGGGCTTCATGAATAAAAAAGTGTGACTTTAAATGAAATTAACTATGTTTATTATAGGAATAATGTTTACATTATAATAATATTTTGTGAAAAAGAAAGCAATAAATATATCTAGTTGCTTATGGTTTTGAAAAGTATTAAAATATAAGCTACAAACTAAAAAGAAATAATTAGGTAAATGGGAAAGAAAAACATAAGACAGTATCCTATTATATTTTAACTATATAACCAGGTAAAGAGTTCATATAATTAGAAAATTTAACAAGTCAAAAAGAGGGAAAAAATAAGAAAAAAAATCACATACAGTGGAAACAAACTGAAATAAATGCACCTTACACTATATTAACAGTGATATATTAGGGAAATCTGAATCTAACTGAATATAAAGACAATGTTAATTTTCTTAAGTATAACAAATAGTAGACATAATATAAAAATCTGTTAGTAGGATTTATGTTAAAAAAAATCTTAATGATAAAATTCTCTAGAAAATACTTTCATAGAGAAAAGATCTATGACACAGGGGAAAAAATGAGCCAAGATTGGCAAAATATGTATAGGTGTTGCAGTATAAAGATAGGAACTTCATCTCTTCCACAGATTAGGAAATATCCATAATAAAATACAAAAGAAAACATATTATGAGATCTCTAGGCACAAGCATTTGTCTAATCTATTTTCCTTCTATCAATTATGAAAAGGTGCAATCAGGCAGCGAACATAAGGGTTTAATGTATTTATAGTTCTAAGTACAGATTAATAAACTACTTTCTGAACAGTCAGTTTCAATTCATACTCCCACCAGCAGCATACGAGAATACTCAACTACCCATATCTTCATCAATACTGGGATTATAGCTTTAATAACAAGGCATGCCTGCCTTGCTCAACCAGGTTTCACTAAGAGAATTAAGCCCTAATATCCTAAGGATCCATTGTATGCAATAAATTTATGTCTACGCATCAAGAATACTTGTTATGTACAGTCATAAATTTATGTCTACGCATCAAGAATAATACTTGTTATGTACAGTCCTTGGAAGAAAATAAGCATTGAAATCATTTTCTGTGTTTTGTGGGTCAAATCAGAATAATTGCCTCTCTTCATTGTTCTAGCTGTAATTGATAGCTTTTGAAACACAGTGTTTTCATTTCTTGTCGAAACTAGCTAAAATTGTAACTCTTATTATTCTCTTTAATTCTATGGTTATTTGAGAGAAATCAAGTGGTGTGTATTATATTTTCTCTTAAATGTTTTTCATTAATATTTCCTTTTATTGAACGAAGTTAATAATGTAGCTTACTCTGAGGCTTAATTCAGTGGTAATCAAACCATTTTCTTATTTACCAGCCTGTTTACTTTCTGCAGGTGAAACCATTTGATTATTTCAAGACAGATTCTATGGAGAACTCCAACAAAGAAAATACAAAATTATATAAAAGCAGAGCAGCTCTGCTTGCAGTGTCACTCTGTGAATGGGCCTCCTCTTAACCACTTACCTTCCTTCTCCAAACCTAACACGAAAAACTCAGTTCTTAAAAGGTGTTGCTAGTGGAATCCTGCTCACTAGAGGTCAGGGATGGGCAGGGGAGAAGGAGGAAAGGAGACAGCATGATCAGAGGGACTATGTCTCAGAAAGGAGCAAGAAGTTCTGCTGCTCTATGCAACACAGAAGGGTAACTACACAGGAATGATAACGTCCTGCGCATTTCAAAGGCTACAAGAAAACATTTGAATGTTTTCACCCTTAAAAAAATGACCAATGTTTAAGGAAAAGGGTATGGTTAACCGGATTTGAACACTACACATTATATATGAATCAAAATGGTGGGAACCATTAATACGTACAGTTTTTACCTTTTTATCAGTCAAAAAAAAAAAAAAAAAAGTGGTACCTGCCTATAATTCCAGAAGTCTGAGTAGGCTCAGGCAAGAGGATCTTAAATTCAAACTCAGTCTGGGCAACTTAAGTGATTTATAGACATCCTACCTCACAATAAAAAAAAATAATAATAAAATAAAATAAAAACTTTTAAAAGCGCTTGGGAATGTAACACAGTGAGAAGGGCCTAGGTTCAATCCCCAATACCACAAAATAATTAAAACACACACACACACACACACACACACACACACGAGTTCCAGTTTATACTTGTAAGTAGTCCAAATATCCTTGAAAATAAGCCTTTCATTTTATTTAAATAATCTATTTTTACTTTAGTTGATCCATTTTAAAAGCGTATTAAATTCTATCATGACAACTGAATCTAAAAAGTTATTCAAATAAGCCTTGCCATCTACATTGGACCACAAATGAACATAATTTTAAACTTAGGAATAACAACATTGATTTTTGCTGTCATTTATACTACAATATCAATCTCTGAACCGTTTTACTTGTTATGAATTGAATGTCTGTGTTCCTCCATGATTCAAACATTAAATTTCTGCCCTACAAGATGATGGTATTAGAAAATGAGACCTTTTTAAGGTGAGTAGGCCATGAGGGCGGAGCCTTCATGAATGGGATAATGAAGCCCATTCTAAAAGAGGCATCACAGAGATTGCTCAGACTCTTCTCTAAGAGGAAACAAGGAGAAATCAACAGTCTGCAGGCCAGAAAAGGGCCTTCATCAGCCACCAAGGATAATGGCATTCAAATCTCAACCTGCTATCTTTCAAAACACTATGAATTTTTTGTTTGCTGGTTTGCTTATAAGCCACCTAACCCTGGTACTTTGTCATAGCAGCCCAAACTGCCTGAGACACCAGAGACCTGAATTAGACCAACATTTTATGATGTAATCTTCCAGCAGCAATAAAGTAGAGAAAGACTAATAGCTAAAATTTGAAAAAGATACATTATTTGCTCAGAAAGACTGTATCAAAGAATAAACTGGAAGCAGAAAAAATACTAAAGCAATAATGTCAATATTATTGATTTCAGGCAGCCACAAGGATTCTAAGGAACAAGACTGGCTCTGAAACATGTTTTCACCACCCACCGTCCAGTTCACTGAACTCTGTCTCTCATGACTGCAAGCATTTAAAGTCCATCAAGGCGACTGTCTTTAGACTTAAGCACACATAGTTTAACCCAATTATGACTTCCTTGATTTCAGCATGGATCTGAGTCCAAGAGCTCTCCTCTATATCCTGGAACATAATCTTCTTTCCTAAGTGCCTCCTTGGAAACCAGTCCAAGATGAGGGGCAAATCTCCATGGTTAACTGATTGTTTGAGAAGGGTGACTAGTAACATTCAACAGGAAATAAACAGTCTTTTCAACAGGTAACTCTAAAGCAACTGGATCGTTACAATCATGAAAATACATTTGGACCCTTCACTTAAAACAAATACAAACTATAAGAGCTGAAAGTGTAAAATATTTAGAGCAAAATACAAAGTAAATTGTTGTGACTTTGGTTCTTTAATATGATGATGGAAATATAAGCAAGAAAAGAAAAAACTAATAATTTCAAAATTAAAATTTTTCAACATTCAAGGACACTATCAAGAAAGTAAAAAGACAAAACTAAAGAAAGACAGAAAACACTTGCAAATTATGTATCTGATTAGGTGCCTGAGTCTAGAATACATGAAGAATATTTATAATCCAACAATAAAGACAAAACAAATTTTAAAGTGAGCAAAGGACCTAATAGACATCTCTATCAAGATGATATGGGAATGGTTAATAACCGTCCAAAGGGATAGTCAGTGTCACTAGTCATTAGGAATATGCAATATCACAGTGAGATACCATTCACACACACTAGGATGGCTAGAGCCAAAAAATGGATGCTGTTCTTGAAGACGTTGAGAAACTCAAAAGCCTCATACTCTTGCTAGTTTAATCCTGACACTTTGTAAAACATTCTGGAAGTTCCTCCGAGGCTAAAGATATAGCTATCACCAGACCTAGAAATTCCGTTCCAATTTACATAGCCACATTCCATGAAAACATATGCCCATACAAAAATTTATGAATGTCCACAGTATCATTACAATAAACCAAAAGATTTAAACAATCCAAATGTCCAAGTACTATATGGGTAAATAAAATGCTGTGCACCCATATAATGGAATACTATATGGTCATAAAAAGTATGCAATATCAATATATACTCTAATACCATAGAATGTTATAAACATTCTGCTAGATGAAAGAAGCCAATCACAAAGAGCCCATATTACCTGATACTGTTTATATGAGACACTGATGTTAGGCAAATTTATAGAAGCAGAAACTAGGTCGGTGATGCCAGGGGCCAAGGAAATTGTAAGATGACGGCTACAGTACATAGAGCTTCTTTTGGATCTGGTAAAAATGTCCTATATTTGATGTAGTTGTACAAATCCATGTTTATTATACCAAACAATAGAATGATATACTTTAAATGGATAAACTTTCTGCTGTGTGAATTCTATCTCAGGAAAGCTATTTAAATTTTAAATTGTCAAAAGTCAGGTACCCTGTATTTCTTCACTTTTACTCTGTTTTACAACATTTCTTGGTATTTTTATTGAGAATATTGGAGTATTGTAAAGTACACAGAGAAACACAGAAATTTAATGATGAAAGAATAATCATCAGTAAATATAATAAAAAGTCCAATTGACCAACTGAAGATGTTTTTGAAGAGACAACGATTAAAAATTGTAAGGCTTGCACACCTGACTACATTAGAAGCTGGGGGTGGGGTTTACAGGCTTTTAAAAGAAACAAAATAGTTACACTTTTTTTTCCAGAATCCACATTAGTAGTAGGTTTGTAGGGGATTACCAATGTAAGCATACAAATGTAACAGTGATGACGTAAGAATTTATTCCAGGCTCTAACGAACACACATTTTAAAACTATCAAAAGAATACTCCCTTTAAAAAAATCTGCGTAGAGCTAGGTCAAAACTAATGACAGAGGAATACAGAGTTTTACTCCAATAGAAGAGGTGATAAAATTACAAAAACAAAAAACTGGAATGTCTTGGTGAAAGTGAGGGCAGCGGAAATAGTTTTGGACTGTCCTTAGTGTTTGACATTCAGTATCCAACTCAGTTATTCTCAGAAACTCTACGAAGTGTTACAATTTTCCTTTGGCAGATAAGGAAGCAGGCACAAAGAGGGAGACTAACAAAGACCAAGTCCCAGAGCTACTGGATGCGGTACCCAGGATTTAAATCCTGCTGCTCTGCCTCCTGCTTCTGTGTGCTCTTACCTTCCATGACTTAACGCACACTACCTATTGTATACATAGTACATATGCAGATCACATCTGCCCTAGCTTGGTTTGCTATAACAAATACAAGACACTGGATTGTTTAAACAATAAGCGTTTATTTCCCCCCGGTTCTGGAGGTTTAACATTGCTGGTGTGTACGGGCTGTTAGTGAGGGCTCTTTTCCCAGGTTGCAGAGGGCTGCTGTCAGGCTGTGTCCTCACTTGGTGAAGGCAGCCATCCCTCACATGTATCTTCTTATAGGGTAACTATTCTTGTTCATGAGTGTTCTCCCTTCATGAGCTAATTATCTCCCAAAGGCCCCTCTTCCAATTGCCATCAGATTGAGTAAGTCAAACTTTCAGTCTATAGCAAGCTGTTAGCCTTAAAAATATCAGGGGACGCTATGATAGTTACATTAGAAAAAGAACTGTTCGTCTGTCAAAACACAGGGCCTACTGGGTCTAACTGCCAAGACAAGACACCTTTCTTTTCTTCAAGCTAATTCCTGGCTTCCATTTGTTTCCTTTATCTTTTTTTTTTCAATTGTTTTCTAAGGTTTTCAAATAATCTCTGCTCAAGCTCTTAATACTCAGCATTCAAATATAATGAAATGCTACATTTGCTAAAATAATAACAATAACCTAATTTTTAATCCAGTGGTTAGCCTGCCATTGATAGCCCAAACTCTTGACTACTATCTTCATTTCCTTCCAGCTTCTCACATTTATTAAGACCCTAAAATATTTCAGAAATACTTTGGTAAAGGTCACAAGTGACCTAAAATTTCTAACTGCCTGTTAGAAATTTTTGAATTCCTAAAATTTCTGAACTGTATGTTTAGATTCCACCTTCCTTGAGTTTCCAGTGAAAACCTTAATCATCCTCAGGCTTCAATGATACTCAACTGGTTCTTCTTTACCACAATCTATTTTTTAAAAAAAGAGGGGAGATGTATTTGAAACTTACTTCGGAGTTGATAAGAGGCAATGTCTGGCTATTAGGAGTGACAGAGATAATTTATCACTGGGGTGATTACTTAAACAGAGTAGAAAATATAAGAATAGGAAAGAAGAGAATTTAAAGAAATTTGAACTCAATATTAACTATTGCTGCAAAGAGATCAAGGACAAGTATAGGAAGACACATATAGAGAGGAGAGATGAAGGAGTCTTTAACAGTGAGAGAAGGTACACGATGACACCATTCTCTACCATTACTTCAGTTCCTTGTTACAAAATAAGTACTGTTCCATGTAGAATAAAAAGATAGTTTTTCTAAGTACCTTAAATCACTTCTATTCATCCCACATCCATATTACCATGATACAAAATAGTCTCATTTTTAAACTAGGTAATTATGTGTACCTATATAATGTTTCTATAATATTAGACTTTAATTATATATATATATATATATATATATATATATAACCACATTTTTTAACCTGAAAATTTGTGTCATTTTTTCATGTGACATGATAGTTGGAAAATAACACACCCCAAATTTTTTATTAAAATCCATGCATAATATCTCTTAAAGATCCTTAGTTTTTGCCATGTAGCAATATGCACAATATCAGTTTGAATGTCAGAGAATTCAATTAAAGATTATCTTTCATGCTCCCAAATAAATAAGGAAGAAGACCTATGAGAAACCCAGTATGCACAAAGGAAGCAGTAGAAGGGAGCCTGATGTATGAAAGAGGAAATGAGTATACAGATTTACGTTATTAAGGAGACACAGACAAAGACTTGGAGTATGTATTTGTGATATCAATATCATTAGTTTTATAAATATATGGGAAAGAGATAATAAATACAAAGATATTTTATGGAAAACATTTAAAGGATTTTTTTGTTTGTGCTGGCTTCTATTTTCTCTCAAAACTCAGGAAAAAAATTATTCCATTATAGAATGAAAAAGTAGTAAAAAATTAAAATAAAAGGGAATTCTAAATAGGGTGGTAAAACTGACACAGCTCCTGGATGGGTGATTAGATTATGGATTGGTCCACCATCAGAGGGCTGGGTTAATCCACTGGTTTCATAGCTAAATGAGCTGTTAGAAAGTGGGATCCAGTGAAAGGAGGTAGGGCATGGGGGTTACGCCTTTGAGAGTATATATCATAACGCACTTTTCCCCTGTGTTTTGCTTCCCAGACACCATGAAGTGAGAATTTTTGCTCCACCTCACCCTTCTACCATGAAGTTTCTGCACTGAAGGCAATTAACCATGCGCTGAAATCTCTGAAACTGTGAGCCAGAATTAAAAGTCTTCCCCTTTAAATTGTGGTTATTAGTTATTTTTCCAAACAGAAGCTAACGCAAGAATGTAAGAAGTAATGGATTCAAAGGATACAAATGATTTTCATG
>PVJX010010377.1:0-56523 GCA_004027295.1 Dolichotis patagonum | reverse complement strand
AAGAAGAGCTTGGAGTAAAGTAATTCAAGCGCTGAAGGAGAACAATCTCCAGCCCAGATTGATGTATCCTGCAAAACTCTCTCTAGAAATTAATGGAGAAAAAAGATGCTTCCGTGACAAAGAGGAACTAGGAGAATTTGTGACCACCAGTCCAACCCTACAAAAAATACTGAAGGACATTCTAGGGAGAGAGAACAAGAATACGAGCATTTCAGGAACAGTGGCAGAGAGGCCTCAGTGAACGAGGCAGACAGTGGAGTGGAAAAGAAGAATAGACTATGAATGGCAGAAAAATAGAATAGCAGAAATGAGGCAGAGAAGATTGGCTATAATATCTAGTATAGAGGGCCTCAAAATACTAACAGAGAGAAACACAGGCAGAGTAGATCAGGAGATAGGGTCCATTGAACTGCTCTATATAGGGAGGCAGTGGGACCCAAAACAAGCAGTGCACCCCATGGGAGTGAAAGGGGAGGAACTGTCTAAAAAAGGGAGGCAGAGGATATTGTTAATGGGGTAACAAGATTTAAAATATACATTATTCTCACCACTCTGCTTGGATGGATTACATGCTGTTCCAGTTTGTCTACTTACACTAGACTTGAGGACATGGTCAGCTATCCCAAAAATAAGAGGACATATTATGGTAATCATCCCTAATTTTCCTATCAACTTAATCTGAAGCCCTTTATAATTTACACAGTCTTATGACTTATCTTATTTGAATCTGGTTTGTTAGATTGCTACTTTGTATTGACTGATTTTATATAAATCTGTTATGATGGATAGCATCACGTCTAAGTGTATAGGCAACTACACTGAAGATGACAAGATCCACTAATATACCCACTCTGGTTTGATTATTACTTGCTTTTGAAGTCTTATAATGTCTCCAATGCTTCATTTTTATTAATGTTGTTATAACTGCTGAGACATCATGGTAACCATTGTAGATCACCTTGTATTGCGGATTTATGTGACTTTTCTGCCTCATGCTTTTCTAGGAATTGTTTTGTTTCACCTTGCTTTGTTTTGTTTTTCCTGCTAATACAGAAATGATAGATATACATGTAGAGACTCATGCATGTGTAGAGCTTATAAACAATTTACGAGAACCAACTATATAACACATGTTGAAATGAACAACCACTTTGAAGAAAAAGAGACACTGCAATACCCAGTGCTGATTCCATAATGTCATGATGTGTAATCCAGCAAAACTTTCACTTTTTGTTCAAAGTGATCTTAGCTTGCTTTGCCTTGTTTAAGTTCAACACACATTAAGGTATGGACAGCTGTTCTGAGGAGAATGAGAGACACTATGACAGCCATTCTTGGCTTCCCTAATGTCTGGTCTTGAAGACCTGAAATGCCCTCCTCGTCCTGCTCAGATCAATTCCATACTAGGTTGTTTCATGTGAATTCCCTGTATGTGACAATATGGACAACTATTTGGAAGAAAACAGGAGTCAATATGATAGAGAGTGAATATCTCCAATTGTCTAGTTTTGAAATTTTTGTCTTACATTGCTTTCTTGTGATCCGCTTTGCTCTGTTTTGTTGTGTTTAATTTTACCCTTTTGATATAATTGCATGTATATTTGAGTGGGTAAGATGGATGACCATATTGCTGTTTTTGTCAGATCATGGAGCAGAACTGTTAACAGTCTCGCTGTTTGAATGTCTACATGTTTTAACTTTGTACTTTGAACAATTATTTCCAAGAAGTCAGTATGTAATTTGTCAAGTAGTAATTTCTTAGGTTTTTTGTTATTGTTCTCTTTCTTTTTTCCTTGGAATACTGTATTGTTGCTACCCTTTATTCTGTTTTGTTTTGGGTTTTTTTTGTCTCTTTAAATAAAATTATTAAAAAAAAATCTCAATCACCTGGGAAATATTACAAAGAATCAACAACTAGGATCACATCAAAAAATTAAAAAGCTTTTCCACAGCAAAAGAAATCACCAACAGAGAAAAAGATAACACATGGAGTGGGGAAATAAAATTTTACCAGCAACTCCTTAGATGAAGATGGTCTTACCATCTTTTAAAAAACTGAAAAAAACCAGACTCCTCCAAATTTAAACATCCAATCAAAAAATGCACACTTGAAATGAATACATTTCTCAGATGAAGTAAAAACAGCAATAAATATATTTTAAAATGTTCAACAGCATTGGCCATTCAACACTGAGATGCCATCTCACTCCAAAAGAATGGCCATCATCAAGAAATCAACTTGTAGGAAAAAAGGAACCATTCTCCATTGTTGGTGGGATTGTAAATAGGTATAAGCACTATGGAAATCAGTGTGGAGAGTCCTGAAAAAACTATAACTAGAAGTTCCCTTTGACCCAGCTGTTCTCCTTCTAACACCTTCCCAAAACAGTTCAAATCATCACACCACAGTGTTATGTGCACACCCATGTTTATAATAGCACAATTTATAACAGCTAAATCTTGGAAACGGCCCATATGACCATCAACAATGAACGGTAAAGCAAATGTGGTTTCTATACACAATGCAACAATAATCTGCATTAAGAAAGATAAACAAAATATTTTTACATAAATGGATTCACCTTGGGATACAATTCTAAGTGAAATAAATTGTACACACCTTTAAATATCACATCATTTATTTTGCATGAGAGAACCCAAAGGGTAAATAAGGAGCAAAATAGAGGTTGGATATTGGTAAGACCATCTTCAAATGGAAAGGTGAACAAGGAAAGGAGGAATGTGGAGGAAGGGAAGGAACAAAATGGGAATTTTTTAAAAAGGAAAAAATGGAAATCAAGTCTTTGTAAATGGGGAGGGGAAGAAAAGTTGGAAAGGAGAAGAACGAGAAAAAAAGAATTAAGATATATTATGTACAGGTACAAATTCCCTATAATGAATGTAACCATCATATACGGCAAACACGTACCAAAAAATTAATAAAAAGTATATTATTCAGACATAAATTTTATGTTAGTGTACTAATGATTTTTATAGAAAACTATAAATCATTATACATTTATATGTAGCTCAGTCCCATAATCTATATCTTTTGTTTATAAGTAATGAAACATCATAGCCCATCAATTCATCCACTCAGGCGAAAGCTCATACCAAGATTTACTGAATACCTATTTTGTGCACAATACTCTACTTGCCAGGTTATCAGGACTGCATAAATTTTTAACTCCTCACAACTAGAATAGGGCTGTCCTCAATCTACTCTGTTTGGCTCAGTGTTGTAAACAAGTATGGCCAGGCTAATTCAATTCATTAATAATTATTAACCGCCCCGGCAATGACTTCTTGCTAAGTGGCAGGATGAAAACACCACACACTGCACAGTTCCCCAGATATTCAATAACCCTGGCCATTCCAACTCACCTAACTGCCTCTTTCCCACTGCCCTACTTGGCCCCTGCAGTACTGTCAGGGCATCTCTTCAGTCCTGGAACTCGGCATGTGCATCTCTAACCCTGTATCTCTACTTGTGCTGTTGGAATTAGCCATAATAAGCCTCCTTTGTCTACACTTGGCTAAATTCCATTCATCATAAGGTACACCTTGTTCATAAAATTTTCTCTAAGAACATATTTTTCTTACATAAGCACCAGATATAGTATATCTATTATAGCATATCTATTATACTAAATTAGTATAAACAGAGCTTTCTACAATCTAATATGTCCACTATTTTCCTTCAGAAAAATTCTCTAAGCTTCTCTTTCTAACTCTTACTAAAAGAGACAGTTTTATAAACTTCCTATTAAAAGACCCAACTTGTTTCGCACTAACATATTTTATTGAAGTAAACACATTTAAAATTATCAGTTACTAAATTTTAAAAAATAATGCTTGAATTTGAATATGGATGCTTGTTAAACATCACTGAACTTATACTGTGTATATATATTTTTATACCACATTTATCTGCATCTACCTTTTCCAGAACTGGTAGCCAAGATACCACAAGATGTAAGTTTTTCAAACAGAGCCAGTCTCCATTGTTGGCACATTCTTTCAACATTTGGATTGCTAAATCAGCTTGACCTTGACCCATGGCAACCTACAAAAACAAATTACAGAAGTTCTGCCAACGTGTTGTAACACTGTAAGAGAGTAGTAAGAATGATAAACTCTAAAACTCCCTTGCTAGCTTTAGTATCAAGTTACGACGAAGAACCAAACTTATACAAGGATTAATCATCTTCAAGAATGTGAATTTAAAAATGTATATACATAGTTTAATCTTCCTGCCAGTTACTGCTAACAGATACAACCCATAGAAAAGGCTCCTTGCTTTCAAACACCTCACTGATAATTGAATACTGTTCTGATAAATATACTAACATACTATGCCAATGATTGAGTGGAATGCCCCTATTGTTGGTGAAAATCTGTTCATGTGTGCTTAACTCTTTGCTTTCTTATTATTTACTATTTGTATTTTGCGTGATGAAATTCCTGTTTCTCACCTTTCGCCTGCTATGACATATTTGGATTTCTGAATCATTAATTATTTTCCTAGCCAAAAAGGCTTATGCACTTGGCAAAAACTGAGGAAAAATAAATTTAATTTTCAAAGTCATTTGTAAATTAACTTGAAAAAAATAGGCAATCTGAATAAAATATAAGTTGCTAATATGAAAACATTATATTTAATAAATTTTACGCTAATGTATTTCACTTTAAGATTTTGCAGGTAAATATCATAATAATCTATTGTAAAGGCATTCAAGTAAAATTTTAAAAGATACTCTCAAGACATAAGCAAATGTATTAGTTTCCTGTTGCTGTTCTATTATTTATTTCACATTATTATTTTAGGTGTCTGGATTTGAAAATAAATGATGTAGTATATGGCTATTTTTATTCTAAAAGTTGTAAGAAAAAACTTTTCCTTGCTTTTCCAGCTTCTGGGAGCCATTTACCTTCCTTTATGGCAACTTGGTCATGTTCAAAACCTGTAACAGTATCTTCTTTCCTCTCTGACCTCTACTTTCCTCTTCCTGTTTTGTACCTTCACTCCCTGGCGTGCCTCTCTCTCTGTCTCATAAAGACACTTGTGGTTATTATTAATCCAGGCTACTTGTCTCTTTGCAAAATCCTTAACTGTATCTGCAGAGTTACTTTGCTGTATAACACAGTCAAAGTTCTGGGGACTGACAGATTCTGCTAGCTTGGGATTTAGCTATTTCTAACATGACATCTGCCCAACTTGGTGCTGGGCCCAGAGCAATTTATCTAAGAGTAACTTCTATGTGCTCCTTCTAGTTCCAGAAATAAACCTCCCTCTCCCTTTTCCCGTGTGCTGAGCCCTCTCGAGTCCCAATACTCTACATCCACCCCAGCACGCCACCCAGCCCCCAGTAAATCTTTGTCTCTTGTTTTGCACATGCAGACACTCCTTCAAATCAGCTGCTGATACGTCATTCTGCCCACCTCCCAAACTCCTTCCCAGCCAGACCTGATAAAGTACTTCCACTTCCTTGTTCTCACCCAAGGGTGCTGGTGTCTCTTCTACAGCCCTCCCGTGCCTGCAGTAAAGACCTCTTTTCCCTTTCTTTGTCTATCTCACCAAAATCCTTTCAGGGACTGGCACCTAAGACACCTTTCACGCCATTACTTGGGCTACCACAACAAAAATGCCAGTTTCACTAATAGGATCTCTTGCAGCAGGAACAGCAGTGGAAGGAGCCAAAACATCTGGGAAACGTGGACTCACCTGGTGATAACACGCCCCACTTCTCTCAGCATTAGCAAGTTCCTGGAGTTCCTGAGAAGGATCAGCACCCGGAGAAATAATTATCAAAATGGGTTCAATTTCCAGTGTCTCTTTGTATAAACGTTTGAGATTTAGAGGAAGTGGTGATAATTCTTTCAGCCCTACAAGACATGGTAAAGGAATTAAAAAATAAAAAGCAACATGCAGCATAAAAAGTCTTTTAAAAATGCATTATATATGTAATAGAAAATATCTGAGTAAATTAAAATCATATATTCTAAGTTTTTCATGCAAATCATTAACATAATAACAACTATAAAAATATTTATTGAATACTTAGGGTAAGAACCTTTTTTTTTTAAATTTGCTTTATCTTGATTTTATTTTTACAAGACAAATATAAAACAAGAATCGATACAGATCATCCACTGAATTCCATTGATATAATCACATTAAATAATCAGAAATAACTCCACAGAGTATTTCTTAAAAATAAATTTCTGATGATATTCAAGGATTATTTCCCTAAAAAGAAATAGGAGATAGCTGAAGTCCTCATCAATCAGACAATTGGACCAAATGTATAATTTTTTTCTGCATGGAAGTTAATGATACTAGGAATCCTTTAATCTTTTTTTTTTTTTAAGAAAAAAAGAAAGAAAAAAAAAACAAGACAAAACAGAAAAAAGGGTAGAGGTAATACATAGTTTAGAAGAAAAATACTAACACTAAAAAATCACTAGTTGATGAGTTACATATTGTCCTCTTAGAAATAGTTGTTCAAGTTACAAAATCAAAGCACAAACAGTGGACACTCAGACATTCACAGTGCAAACCATTCTGTTTATTGATCTAATGAAAACTTAGTAATATGGTCATCTATCTTACACATTTGAACATACATACAGTTACATCCTTTAGAGCACTTTCCCTCCCTTTCACTTTCACAATTTCTATTATACATTTTGGATCTTATTACTCTTTCAGTTTGTTGTTATTTTTTTACACTAGAGAGACAATGTGATACTTACAAATGTGGATCTTATTTATTTCACTTATGAGGATAGTCTCAAGTTGCCTCCATTTACGTATAAAGGCCTCAAGACCATCCTTTTTTATATCTGGGTAACATTCCATTGTATAAAAATATCACATCTTTTTCATTCCCTCTGCAGTTGATGGGCATTTCGGTTGTTTCCATGATTTAGCTATTACAAATTGTGTTGCTATGAACATGGGTGCACATAAATCACTGTGACATGACCTTTTCAATTTTGGGGGGAAAATACCCAGGAGGGGAATAGCTGGATTGAATGGAACTTTCAATCCTAGTTTTTTGAAGAATCTGCATATTGATTTCCACAGTGGTTGCACCAGTCTACATTCCTACCAACAGTTGAGAAGTGTTCCTTTTTCCCCACAGCCTCGCCAACATTTATTATCAGTTGGTTTCTTGATGGCAGCCATTCTTTATGGAGTGAGATGAAATCTCAATGTTGTTTTAACTTGCATTTCTTGAATGATCAGTGATGATGAACATTTCCTCATGTATTTCTTTGCCATTTGTATATCTTCATCTGAGAAATTTGTGCTCATCTCAGATGCCCAAAGGGTCTTTGAATCTGAGGGGCTTGATGTTTTTCAATTCTATATATTTTCTGGATATAAGTCCTTTGTCTGAGAGATTGTCAGCTATAATTCTTTCCCATTCTGTGGGTTTTATCTTCACTTTGTTGGTGATTTCTTTTGAAGTGCAAAAACTTTTTAATAATTTGAGTTTTTGATTCTTTGAAGTGTTTCCCGTGCGGTTTGCGTTTTGTTCATGAATTCTCTGCCTACCCCTATATCTCCAAGATTTCTACCTACCTTATCTTCCAGTAGATTTAGTGTTTCTGTTTTAATATTTAGATCTTTGATCCATTTTGACTTCAGTTTAGTATATGCTGACAGGCATGGGCCTAGTTTCACTCTTCGGAATGTGGAAAACCAAGTTTTCCAACACCATTTATTAAAGAGGCTATCCTTTTCCAGTGAACATGTTTAGCCCCTTTGTCAAAAATAAGGTGGCTGAGTGTCTTTGTAGTTGTGTTTGCATCTTGTAATCTGTTCCATTGGTCCCTCAGGTCTATTTCTCCTTCTCCTTCGTCTAACTTTTTTTGAGACAGCATCTCACTATGCAGTTCAGGCTGGCCTTAAACTATGTAGCCCAGTGTGGCCTCTAATTCATGGTGATCCTCCTACCTCAATCTCTTGAGAAGAACTGGCATTACAGGCACGTATCACCACACCTGGATCAATATGCCAAGCATTATTCTAAACATTTTCCATGTTCATTATCTTCTAATCATTAGGATGCTAACTAGTAGCCTGAATATCACATTTAACAGATGAATAAATACATAGCCAGCACTAGTCCCTCTGTGTGTTTTTCTCCCTACAAGAGACCAAACCCTTCCATCTAACTAGACATCTCTCTCATACAATTTACTACTTTATACATTAGCTAAGCCCTTCTCTGCGCCATATATAAAGGGGAATTGGGTTCTAAATCATGTAATATTATGGATCAAGAATGACTCCCCAAACTCTCATGAGCTCAGAGGTGGGGCTTCTGGAAAGTGACAGGGGCACCAGTGTGCAGGGGGACCTGGTCAGAGGTGAGTCATTTGGGGCATGACCTAGAAGAGTGTGTCTCCCTGCCTGGCTCCTCCCTTCTCTCTCTGCTTGCTGGCTGCCATGATACGAGCAGTTTTTCCTCCACTATGTCCCTCTGCCATGCTATTCCTGCCTGGGAGGCAGCCAAACAGGGACTGTAACTGTGAACCAAAATAAACTTCTCCTCCTTTAAGTTGTGGGTGTGGGTACTGGGTCCCAGCAATAAGGAAAGTGACTAAGACATCAGGGTAAATAATTTCACTGTTGTGATACAGGACAGTTATCCCTTGTGGCCATCATAAGTGGAATAGAAAATAAAAACGATTACTTTGGACATGGAACATGCCAGTGTCAGTTTATATTTACTGGCTGACTGACCCTATACAAATCACTAAAAGGCATTATGCTGTAGCTTTCTCAATTGTAAAACAGGGCTAAAACAACACCCAGGTCCTTTAGGCCCAAAGTAAGCTGTAATTATAATAAACACCACCCAATCATCACCAACTGTATCCTAAGATTACACCGAGCACACCATAGTTTATTCACGTGCTTTCTAAAGAATTCAACCATGAAAAACAAATACCATTGTTCATTTATATGTAAGAAAACTAACATTGCTCAAAGAAGCTGAATGTCTTGCCAAAGGGTGCTCAGCTGCTAACTGCTTATTGTATCCAAACACAATTCATCTGTGCTTTTTCTACTTTGCAGGCCTCACCAACCCTTAAAAATGAGCATGGCCTCAGAAACTAAAATTATTTAAGAAATAAGTCCAAGCATGGACATAGACCAGGTGTCAACACTTCCACTGCACCTGGTGATATTACTTAAAGACTTTGAGTTTCTCACAATAGGAATCTGCATGTATAATTCCCAATAGCCAAAAAAGGAACTAAAATTACAAAAATGTTGAGGTAAAAGTTAATCTACTGGAAAACCAGACTATTCAATAGCATAGGCAACACTGTAGTGTGTGTGTGTGTGTGTGTGTGTGTGTGTGTGTACAGAGAGAGAGAAAGAGAGATGCATAGAAAGAATAAAAAGATATACACAAAAATGTTAGTATTACCGTTCTTCTGATTGCTGTAATTAGTACCTCTTATATGACTAAAATGTCTAAACATAATACTTTTACATAAATTTAACACTGAAAACTAACTTTGAGAATATAAAAAAAGAGTAAATGTAAATTATCATATCATTACTTAATTTAATGAATAGAGTGGAAACTTCATAAGAGCAAGTGTCATTTTGTTTGGTTCATTATTTTATATTCAGAGGCTCATTTAATTCAATTATAATGCCTAATTTTAACCATAAAAGCTGAACTTATGTTTATCAATTCATTTTAGATAACATTTGAAATCAAGGCAACATTTTAAACTAGATTTTTTTTTTTGTCCAAGGCTGACACCCTGAGCCACATCTGCAGCCCCAGTTCTTTTCTGAGATGAGGTCTTGCTAAGTCAAAACTTTGGGCTTGAACTTGTAATCCTCCACGTACTATAACACAAGTGCCATTAGTATTACTTTGGAATTCCACACTAGTCACCTGTTCATGAAATCCCAAAATATTATCATTGTATTTAAGCAAATTAGGTACATTCACTTATTTTACTAACTCAAATAATTCTGACTTACAATATCATGAATACTGTCAAGGTAAATTATTCAAAATTATTTAATAAAGTTAGAAAGTGAAAAAAGGTAAATTGCATTGTGAAATCATGTACATGTGCAAATCATGAGACTCATATTTTGAACATGGTGCTTTAGGACAAATATAGTATTTCTTTTGAAAAAAATCTAAAAAAAGTCAAAGGAATAATTTATCACTTTACTGTATTTTATTTTACTTAGATAAAATAATTTGATAATGAAAAATAAATATTCTGCAGTTTACAAACTAAAAATTATCACTCTGTACTTTCAGGTACCTCAGTAAAGAAAGTGCCAAATTAATGTTAACCTACTACTCATATTAATAACAGATTCATTTTCCTCATTCATCACATCCTCCCTTACAAACAGCTATGTAAGGAATACAAAATTACCTCTCTTTTCTTAGAAAAGGCAACTGTCAAATGAACCACAACATCAATAAAAAGGAAAAACAACCACTCGTTAACCTAAAAAACATGTGCCAATTAAATGGGGAAATATTTTTTTAACACTGAGTAAACTTCAACACTAGAATCAAACAGAAAGTCACTTTGTGGCAGGAAGAATTTGAAAGGTATCTAGTTTAAGATTGTGAAGCCTTGATTATTCAATCAAACATTAAACTAGTTACTACTGTGAAAGGACACTGCCTCTCTGGCTAATCTAATCATTTGTTCCCTTAAAAAGCGGACATAGATGCAACAGAAGAGAGAAGAAGGTGCGCTGAGACAGACAGGAAAGTCAGAGACATGTGAGGCATGAAAAGGAATCAGTTTATTATTCTTGGCTTTATACGAAAGAACGCAGACTGCCTCTAATCAGAGAATGACACCAAACAATAGAAAGGAAAAGGGAAATTCAGCCCTACAACCCCAAAGGGCTAAACCTGAGAGACGTTGGAAAGCAGATTTTTTTCCCAGAGCCCCTGTAAGAATTCAAACGCAGATTTAGACTAATAGATGGTGTAAGCAGACCATGAAAATAAATAGATGTTGTTGGTAAGCTGATCAATTTACGGTAACAGTAGAAAATGAATATACATTTCCTGTGACATTCCTTCGGCATAGAGGTACACTTCACATACAGTTTCAACAATGGAAGCAACATGTATGAGATGGGGTGACAGCACAGATAAAAGAGGAAGAGGACTGTGAAACCTGCATGGCTCAAAACACTTTTTATGGCGGGGTGGTAGGGGAAGGTTACCAGGAATTGAACTCAGGACCTTGGTGCTTTGCAGGCAGGTGCTGTGCCACTGAGCTAAATCCCCAGCCACAAAAACACTTTTTGATGGAAAACCATTAAAAGTTTCTAGTTTCTTTAGCTATGCAGCAAATTACGGCAGCATATGTCTGTACATTTCTGGTACTCCAATCCACATCACATAATATCCTCCTCACTCAGTTCCAGAATATCAAAATTAAATCACAACTACAGAAGTCAGAAACTTTGCACCTGGTACTATCTTTAAATAATGTAGCAGTAAAATGCAGTAGATTTTGCTAGCATTATTATCTTGCTTTGCAGGATTGCATTAAAGAGCCCTAAAAGTTTTGGGGAATGTTCTATTAACTTAAATCTTCAAATTATAAATGCTTTCACAAATACATTTTTATAAGCTATTAATTTAAAGTTTATAGATTATAAAAAGGAGTACTGAAACTTAAGAATCTTTCCCTATAAATAAAAAACTATAGGGTCAGGGATATAGCTCAGCAGCACCATGCCTGCATGGCAAGTGCAAGGTCCTGAGTTCAATTTTGGTACTCTCCCTCCACCTCCCAAAATAAGAAAGAAATTACATTTAAAATTGAATCTCTAAAATTTGATTTAAAAAAGCTAAGTGCTTGCTCTGTAGCAATTTGAACTTGTAAAACTTAGGCATACTACAAAACCTCCAATTTTACATTTAAAAACTTTATTAATAAAACTACTTAACCAAACACAAAGTCATCTACCCATACAATAATATACATATTGCCTAGAAGTAATATGGTTTTAGAAGTATATTAAACATTCAAAGTACTTAAATATTTGAATATCCTGAGTTTCTCAGTTAAGACTGTTAAACTTTAAATGCCATATGACCTGGGAATGAAATACTACCATTAACAAGTGTTCTAAAGAGTTGGTTTTCCTATTATTCTATTCCTAGAAGTCAGTCATTATTCATGGGTATCCAAATTTGGGAAAATGTCAAATGTTTCCGTTACAAGATAAAGTATAATTATAAAGTATAAAGATTTCTTAAAATAGACACAAGTTCCAATGACTTCATTCTATAAATTCAAAAGTAATATAACTCTCTAAAAAGTTAAGACCCTAAAAATGTGCTTTACAAATTAGTGGTTCAATTATCAAACAATTTTAAATATAAAAATTGAGTGAGGGGCTGGGAATTTAGCTCAGTGGTATAAGCGCCTCCTCGGCAAGAGCCATGTCTTAAGTTTGATCCCCAGTACAAAAAAAAAAAAATTAAAACGTGTCAGTAAGCTGACTGCAATGAACACCTACCATTATATCAGAGGCCCTCTTTTCACTTCTGGTAGCAATTCTTTCCCTACCCAAGGCTGCTTAGGATTTTTGATGATGAAACTGGAAGGGAAAACTTCCCTTTTCATCATTAGATATAAAATGTAACTCAGGAGGTCACACAGCTTACCTATCAGAATACAAACTCCTGACACTAAGAGTAACCTATAAGCAGAAATTAAAACAAGAGGCTAAAAATCTAGGTGAGAGGCCAAGAAAAATAAAGAGGAAAAAGGAAATAGAAATTTGTGTTGGGAGAAAAAAACAGAGACAAACTCCGACTATTAGACGAAGAGGAAAATCTGATGTTACGGGAGACCATGAAATCAGTTGGCATAGAAGCCAGCTCTAGTTCTTTCTTTCTGAGTACCGGTTACTTAAACCAATAAATTCCCCTTCTCCATTTAAGTGAGTTTAGCATGTGTATCAACAGTTTTGTGGATAAACATTCTGCCAGACATGAGAAAAGAGACATTTGGTTGTCTTAGTCCCTTTCCTAGCTGCGACAAAACACGATATCCAATTTGAAGAAGAGACGTTTATTGTGGCTCATGGATTCAGAAGTTACAGTCCATGTCTGACAGCTTCAAACACAGAAAATGGCATGCTGCCAGGGAGAAAAGCTGCTCACATCACTGCAGGCAGGAGAGCAAAAGGGGGAGGCGGGAGGGAGACACAGCTTTCCAGATCATTCCACTGACAACCCACACCCACACAGGATGCACCTTATTAAGAGTAAGTTAGCTGACGAACGCCAATAATCCAATCACCTGCCACACTTCTGGAGCACAGGAGGCTTTGGAGGTACATTCTGGACTGAAAACAACACACTGATAGATAAATATTCTATCAGAAATGAATCAACAGGGACACTTCCTCGCCATACATATGTAGTAGAAAGTACAGGGTATTTAAAGAATCATATTTAAATGGCCATCACAAATCAACTGACCAGTCCTAAAGCCAACTCAAAATACAGTGGTACCTCAGTTCACAAACTTCTGGTTGCAACCAAATTGCAAGCATATACATAATACACTTGCTTTCAGTAGAAACCAGAATTGTGGACAGAATCAAATTTGTGAACGGAGGTACCACTGTACATGTGTGTCTGTGTGTGGTGTATGTGTGTGTGCGAGTGCATGTATTTGTGCACATGCAGTTAGACAGTAAGGCAGAAACAAGGTATATTCTAGAAGAGAAGGCAGAAAACAAGCATCTTGTGAAAAACTGAGTATGTTTTGTGTCCTCCCCCAAAGAAGGCATATAAAACTTGTAATCCCAGAAGTTCAGAATGTGACCTCATTTAGAAATAAGACTGTTGTAGATATAGTTAACTATACTTGAGTAAAAGCCTGTAAATACAATGATAACTGGTGTCCCTACAAGACTATAGCCATGTAAGAAGACACACAGGGAGAATAACATGTAACAATAAAGAAATAGATCTGAGCAATGCAGTTATGAGCAAGGTAACAAAAGTTGACGAGCAAATCACTAAAATCTAGGATCAGCGGTCCAGCTCTTGAAAAGCATTGCACTTACCTAAAGTTTTACATGCAAACAGAGCCATGGCACTTTGTAATCTGTCCGGTCTGAGAGCCTGTACCACAAGAACCTTAAAACAAAATGCAGAATATTTTAAAATACACTTTTACTAACTAGCTTTTAATAAACAATAATTAATGTTAACTAATTAAACAAATATTAAAATATGTGCATACTTATCATTGTTACAAAGTGTTGATTATGCTTCAATAGGTACACAGCAAGGGATCTCTTTCATATACAAAGTATTACTGAAATCCATTTAAGACTATCATCTAAAGTAAATACGGGGTTAGCTATGTCTTCAAGAGATAATAAATGGCTAAATGGCAGGTGAAAATATAGAAGAATACAGTCTAAGAATTTCCAGTGATAGCAAATGGAAGCCCAAAAATTTTCCCTAAAAACTTCAAATCACTACTTTTATGCTGAATTGTACATATCTATAATAATCGTAGATGTTTAAGTTTTCATTCCTAGATGTTCCACTCTTTTCTTTTAAGTGCATTTGTTGAGAAAGAATTCACTATACAGTACACCAAGACTAAGAGGACATGTCCCACAATCAATAGCCTAAAGAAGTGATAAATAAAAGCATCGTTTTCTAAAGTATCAATTCCTGGACAGCAATCCCACTTTGAGACTTTCAGGTAGCCAAAATACCAAGTAGAACCTTCCAGTATATTTCTTCATTCTATTTTGAAATCGAATTGGAAAAATTATTCTTTTCTCACCTAAGTCTTTTTCCTAGATAAATCTATTGAAAATGAGTGAATAATCTACATAATTTGTATCTTTCCTTCTGTAAGATGTATCTATATCTTTAAGACCTGTTTGGATCACAAGCAGAGGAAGAAAGACTACAGTGGAAGACAAGCTATGAAGAAATTTTGCCAGTGATTTTTCTAGGTTAAATGGAAAGAAAGTGTTTCCTTTCAAATGCCATTAAAGGTTATTCTAATCTAAATACAAAATTTTCTTCGAATGACTTTTGAATGATGAGAAACACTGAATAGTTTTCTTGCACTTGGACACATTAAATTTTACCTGCTGAAATAAGGAAACTTTCTTTGCAAGAATGGATGGAAACTCTTGCTCACACATTGAACTATGATAGTAAGCACGCCACAGGGCTACGTCTTCAAAGCAAAGGGTCTGATAAAGACTTGGGAGAGCAATCTGAAAAATAAAAGTAACAATATATAATGAGCTACAAGTAAATATATGTACAGGCATGTATTTTTTTAAAAGTTTAAAAGGAAATGACCAATTAATACTTTTTAAAAATTTTCTATTGGCTTTCTAGATCAGAGACAGTACAGTATTTCACGTTAAAGCCAAGATTAAATAAAAATTTTTGAAGTAATAGTAAAGCAATATTCACAAGTTAAGAAACCTTTTTTTTACTTTACATAAAAAAATTTGCACTTAGTTATTTCCACTTTGTAGAAAAAAGAAATGTTGTCATTAAAATCAAGTACACATTTTAGATATTGCCACAATTAAATTGCAAAACTATGTCATGGCTCTTGTGTAATGCCAGCCATAACAGTAGATAATTCTGTGATACGTTTTCTACAATACAAGTTTGTTTTTGGCAGTCTCAGTACATAAAGTAAACATCTATCGTTCCACTGGTGTTGGAGAAAAAAAAAGAGCTCAACAGTAGTTAAAGTAGTAAAAACAGATTTTATTGAAGACTACTGAAACGGGAAGACCGCTGTCAGTATAGAACAAAGTTTAACACAATGTGGGTAAGTGGGAATTTATAGCCAAGACATCGGTACGGATCAGCATTTAAGAAAAAAACCAAGAGGAAACAGGGTAACAGAGGACTCTGTAAAACCTACTAAACAGTATTCTCGAAGGAACATCAAGGTGATCAGAATCACCTGGGGGATGACGCAAGCCAAGGAACCAAATCAGATATCATGGCTGATCAGAGATGGAAGATGGGAGAATTCTGATTACGCCAACTAGCAGAGTTCCTGCTAAGCCTAACTATACAAGGAGGTCATGGATGGGCCTAAACCAAGGTCCAGGACACTGACTAATATCTGGTCAAGCAACGACTTTGTCACTAGTACAATGCTAACTGGCAGTAAGCACCAAATAAATGATTAGTGAAGAAAACAACGACTGATATAAAGCAGAATTCATTTATTTCATTCAATAAGCATTTATGAAAACAATGCATAGAGTAGTACTTAGTTTCCAGATTACGCTTCAAGGTACCCAATTTTGAACCTTTCCTCTACTTCCTAAGTGATTATGAACAAGTGCTCCTTAGTTTAAATAAAGACAACAGCTAGCTCCTAATGTTACTGGAAATACTTAATGTTATTAGAAATACATGAATTTTGCGTAAGGATTTGAACATACTAAGCCATGAGTAACTACTAACTAAACTTAATGTTTTTACCACAGACTGGTATAATATTATAATGTGGAAAATAATCAGAAGAAATAAGGGTGAAAAGGAATAGATAAATAGACAGACAAATGGAATTGAAGAGAAGTATATTTTTGTTTCATTTTCCATAAAAATACCACTTTGGCTTGAGTGACAAAAAAACACAGAACAGTTGAAAAGCAGGGGGATGGAAAAGGGGGATGATTCTATATTTGGAAGACCTACACATTAAATGCATTCTATTTTGTGAATGAAAGATTTAAACATTGATTAATGAGTTAATCATAATAATTCTTTAGTGTGCCTTAATTGAGTGATTTTATCCTAGTCACAGAAATATTAAAAGGGTATGAATAAACAGCACATAAAAATGTCAACAGAAATAAATAAAATATATTAAAAAATTAAAATATTCCTCATGCAGAAAAAGAATACCTTTAATGTTGCCACTGCCCAGCTTCTTTCCTGATCTATCCATGACGGAATTTGATCACGTATTCTCTGTTGAGAATCCTTTAATAAGAGCAATTATTCTCCTGAGTATATTTGATAAGATATAAAGTTTAAAAACAGCAATCAATCAGCTATTCTTATAAACACTATTTTGAAAAAATACCCAATCTATGTACTATTTCTTTATATTTTACAACTTGCCATGTAACATAATGTATTGAGAGAACCACTAAGACAAACGATGAATTCACTTTTATTGTGCATAATCTTCCACAAAGCTTTAGGTAAATTTAAAGTGTCATAAAACTTATATTATTTTAAGTATACTCTGTATTTCAGATATGATTGAGGTTCTGTGTTATACTTTCAGTGCATTAACTGAAGAATGACATCCATTATTTATTCAAAGAAAGTACTAAAAAGTTTAATTTGAATAAATTATCAAAAGTTTCAGAAAGTAATTTTTAAACTGAAATTATATAGAATTTCTCCTACATTTTACACAATGTTCTATTTTTTTCCTAAAGATTAAAAAAATTTTCTTGGGGCAAAATAAACATATATAGAAAAAATAACTATGTTAATCTCCTGGTATTTAATATTATTCTCAAAAGAATGTAGGTCTTCAACATCATAAAATGTTTTAAATTCACCTTATGGGAAGGCAGGAGAGACCAAGACATATTTCTCTACTTAAAGTATAATTTAAATAATCATTTAAAACTCATCTGAAGTAAATAATATTTCATGAAGCCAAACTAGGACTATTTTTTCTTAGTGAAATAATAACATTTTTACTTACAGCTTTCCGCAACATATCTCCAACAACCACACCTGTAAATGTATCCCACTCCTAGCAAATAAAAATATGAAGAACACAAAAATATCAACAATAATAACATAATAACAAAGTTATTTTAAATTGTCTTATACAATGGCTTATAATGCAGCTAAGAACATGAGAAAAAAACTACTTTTGCATTTTTAACATTTAAGAATGAGATCAAGTACCAATATAAAGTACTAATGAAAACCACTATGTATAATTTTATTAACATAAAACAGTCATTTGTAGGAAAATGAATGTACCTTAAAACTATAATGCTAAGTGAAATAAACAGACACAAAAAAATCAAGTATCTGATGATTTCTCTGAGAACTCCAAAATATATATGATTCAAAGAGTAAATGAAAGATAGATAAGAAGCAGAGAAGTAGACTGTTTTCAGATAGAAGGGGATCTAAGGATGAAGAGAAAGGAAAGGCAGGGAAGAAGAAAGAAAACTAGAAATGAAAAGAAGTAAGACACAACATGTGTATATACACACCAAGTCCCCGTGATCATTGTATTCATCATGTAATACAAACATGTACTATACTGATAACATTTTAAAGTTATATATAATTATACTATGTTAGTTCTAACATCTAAAATTTAAATGTCTAATACAATTAATATTTCTTCCTACCTGTTAATCTATTCTTTTATATGATACTCCTAATAAATAAGCAGTAAGGTATATAAAGATTTAAAAATTATATGTTAAAATTTTTTTAAAAATTCCATTAGCTTATCTTTCTTTATAGAATAGGGTAAGACTGCCATTAATTCTTTTTTTAAAACAAAAAAATAAAAAATGATCAAGTGTTATGAAATCTAGTGCTCTAAGAAAATTTATGTCTTCTGGGACTTCTCCAATTTAGATAATAATTGGCACCACCATATTATTTGTGATTCACTAGCCAACAAATAAAATGTATTAATATTCGAGAGTAATATGGAAAACCACCAAAGTAATATGCTTCTTGTCTTCACTCCTATTTTTGTATCATAATTATGAAGTCACATACAATTAAAATAGATGAGATGGGTACTAAAACTTATGAGAAAAATGTTTCCTTTTCCTAGTGATGGTTTATTTATATTCCAGGACCAAAAAATAGGAAACATAAGGTCTTATATTACATGAAACATTGACCAACATGAAAAGAATTATATAGGAGAAGTGAAAGACATGACAGTTAACAGAATTAAAAGGAGTAAAATTAATAAATTCAGGAAAAACTCCCCAAGTAAATCACATCAAAAGGAGTTGGAGGGGAAAAAAAGAGCAAGAACACAGTCTGAATTGCAAGTGGTCTGCCTTCACGTAACTATCTGAATGAAGGACACTCAGAAGACAGTTAAACTCTGACCAAGTAGCATTAAAAGTTAGTAGGTCACAGTTGCACAGCATTTACAACCTGGCTACTAAACTCTTACTTTATGATAATTGCATCATAACAAGAAAAAAATATTTGGAAACTTTTTTAATTAGAAGGGCAGAGATGAATTCTAGCTTAAGGAAGGTTCTTCTCAAGTTTCAAAGAGGGTTAGATGGCAGACCAAATACGAGATCACAGACAAAGAAGATAAATTATACATGAAGTGATCAGTACCTGAAAGTTCCTGAGAACTGGCCACTACCTTGCTTCAAGTACTGATTCTTGACAAGTCAGAAAGTAAATAATGTAGTTGAATACCCATTCTGTCTCACTTTTTCTACTAGTTCAACTACTTAGGCCAGGAAAAGAAAAGGGCTGCCTCTTCCCATATATCGAGTAATGGACCTAGCTTAGATAAATTTAGGCAGCTTGAAAAGTTACTTAGGTGTCTTTCCTCCTCACCATCACTCTAAAATGTGGAATTCACCAAGAGTGGAGCAAAACTGGAAAACAGCATTTAATACTAAATTTCTATCTTAGTAAGAGATGAATAAGTTATATATAATCCATAGGGTAAAAAAACTTAATCTAACTAAAAATATACCCATTATCAAATGTCTACAAACTCTAGAATTTTACTCCTTCAATTCAACTTACATTTTCTTGAAAAAGTTCAGGATGCATGCCTCGAACAAAATGCAAAGCGAACATCAACTGGTCAGCCTGTAAAGAATAACAGACGTTAATATGTATTTTCTAAATTTATGTCTTTGGAAAAGCATAGTCTAAACATTGGCTCATAAAAATGTGTATGCTGTCTTTAAACTGCCTACTTTCACCAGCATAAGAAATTGCCATTCAGAGAACATCTACATAGAACAAACACTTCTAAATTGAGTATGGAGACAAAATGATAAAATTTTTAGAGAAAGGATTAAAGATGATGTGTCTGAGATCTAGGTTAGGAGACCAGCTTTGCAAAATAGGTTTACCTAAAGTATTCCCATATATTGCCTAAACGCTTGCTTGTATAATGCACTAAAAAAAAAAAAAACACAATTAACTTACTTAGACAAAATCCAACTGTGAAGTTTCATCAGTTGTTATTAATCAGATACACTTAATGCACTAGCAATATTTAACTTGCCATTGTGTAGATGTAAACAGACAGGTGACTACATGCAATTATCATAGCTGCAATATTTTCTGTTTTCTAGATATTTACTAGCATCCTAAATTACTGAATTTTCTACTTTCTACTTAGAATTCTTACCAAGTCCAATGGATACATTCATCAATGTGATACTACTTACAAAAAGTAGCAAAGGTAAAACATGAGTAACTTACTGAGATTAGACAACACAGAAGAAACTACATGATAACTTAACATTCCATAGTTGAAACAAATGCAGAGCCAAAAAATAGGTTATGCTGTGCTTAGCACAGTTTTAAAGTACACATTTAACAGGGAGGTTGGCAAAGAATTTCTAAGCAACAGAATTAACATTGATTCTACTGGTTATATGGCAAGAGTTTAGGCAAACCTGCTCTGCAAAGCTGGTCCCCTAACCTAGATCTCAGACACATCAATGTATAAAGCATCAATGAAATTCAAAGTTCAAAACTACCAACATGAGAAAATAATCTACTATAAGCAAGCATCATTAGATACATCAAATTAGAAAAATAAAACTCCAAGAACTCAAATAAAAGAACAATCTGCAAGAGACTATACAGATGAAACAATTAAGACCTTAAGAAAAGAATCACATACCCCAGAAGTAAACAATACTTCTAAAAAAGGCAGATGGAAGAGGAAAGAATTTCTGGGGAAAAAAACACTTGTTGAAATTAGACCCAGATAAGGAAAAACCTAGTAAGATATAAATGAAATGGAAGAAACTACTCACATTAATATGAAGCAGATTTTTAATATAAAAGCCATACATATGAAAATATTAACATACTATATGTGTAATGGTAAGAAAACATAAATTTGCAAAGGATAACAAAATTTTAATACTAATTATAGAATCTTTGGAAAGGAATATCTTAAAATTGCAAGGGGGGAAAATTGTTTTTCTTTGCACATAGGTATATATTATATGATCATTTCAAAGAGCATAAATAACTTTTCTAAATAAAAACAGATGCAATATTTTAAAAATCTTAATGCCAAGTACTTTATGAAATATCTAGTATTAATGCTAGCCAGAAAATAAAAATAATATGTTGCTGGTGATGATAAATTTGATAATTATCCTTGAAGAGAACTTTATATGCCTCTTAGAATTCTACATGCCCCTACATTAAGAAATTTCACTTCTAGAAATTTTGTCTAAGACCACATGTAAGTTTCTACATATAAATTAAGAACATTAATTACAAGATCATTTATAGCAGGGAAAACTGAAATGACATAAATGTTCAAAGTCTACCATATTTCTGCCTAGCTGGTTGTCTTCTTGCCTACTCTGTACATTCAGATGGAGTTTCCTACTGTACCATCAAGAGGAAGGCTAGGGTGGCACCTCTACTCCACAGAGAGACATGTACCACCACTGTCCCCGAACAGTCTTACCTGGAAGATAAGGGCTCTAGCTAAGCTGATGGAACTATCAGAGTTAATTACAGTGATACGCTGAGACCCACCATCACTGGAAAGGCAAAGTCCTGGGTCCGAAGTCTGTAACTCACATTACCAATCAGGAAAGGTAAAAAGCTAAAAAACTCACTACTACACTGATTTAAACTGTTCAGTTACACTGTTCAGCTGTCCTAAGTAAAATTAATAAAAATTGTCCTCCAAAAATGTCTACCATAAGTAATAGTCAAAGCAAAATATATAGCACAGACCTTTGCAGAAAGACGAGGAATATGTTTATATAAAAATACGGTCATATATAACTACAAAAAACAAATTAGAATGGATTTTAAAATTTTTAGGGGCCAGGATTTAGCTCAACAGTGTAAGCGCCTGCCTTGCAAGCACGTGGTCATGAGTTTGAGCCCTGGTACCAAAAAAAAAAAAAAAAAAGACACCAAAAAAAATTTTTCATTAGTGTTATAGTTTTTGTTTTCTTTTTTTCTTATATACATTTTGCAAATTTTCTAAAATAAGGTTATATTATTTGTGCTTCTTCAAAAAGAGACTCAGAAGTCAGGTGTGTTGATACACACCTATAATCCAAGTATTTTGGGAGCCTGAGGCCAAAGGTTGCAAGTTCAAGTCCCACCTGGCCAATTTAGCATGAAATTATCTCAAAATAACAAGTAAAAGTATCTGGGACTTAGTGACAGAGCACCTATGAGACTGATCCCCTGTACTACAGAAAGAGAAAGAGAAAGAGACAAACAGACAGGGAAAATGTTTAGTAACAAAAAGAAACTACTCAAGTATAGGCCTTTCTACTAAATTCTAATGTGTATTTATTTTTTATGTTGTAAATAATACTTCCTTACAGTTAGAATATCTTACACATGTATGTGATTATAAACACACATAGAGATAAACACAAGCATATTAAAGCACAATACGGAAAAGATACATATTTTTAAAAGAACTTCCTGTAAAAATTACTAGCATTACTAGTATGTCTGGAAGACAATCACCATCTTGTTCCAATTTAGTGTTTTGAATAATAGAAGTACAAAGATATAACTTATTTTATAAAAGTATCTATTAGATATGTATGCATATGCATACAGCAAGTGCTCAATAGATGTCTCTCTCTCTCTCTCTCTCTTTTTTTTTTTTTTTTGGTACCAGGGATTGAACTCATGACCTTGTGCTTGCCAGGCAGGTGCTTACACCACTGAGCTAAATCCCCAGCTCAATAGATGTCTTTTAACTAAGTGAATAAATATAAGCGAAGGAGACCACATGTCATTGGATAAATGCAAAATATAAGGAAATACTGCTACACATCTAATAGAATGGCTAACATGCAAAGCACTAACACCACCAAATGCCAGCAAGGATGTGGAGAAACAGGAATTCTCATTCACTGCTGACTGGAATGCAAAATGGTACATCATTCTGGAAGACAACTGAGCCATTTCTTATAAAACTAAATGTACCCTTCCTTGGTATCTACCTAAAAGAGCTTAAGACTCTCATCTACAAGAAAACCTCTACATGGATATTTATAGCAGCTTTATTCAGAATTACTAAACCTTGGCAACCGAGCAACCAAGGTGCCCTTCTGTAGGTGAATGGGTAAAAAAAAAAAGGTCTATCCAGATGATGAAATAATATTATTTAGCATTATGAAGAAATGAGCTCTCATGCCATGAAAAAACATAAAGTAAACTTAAATGCACACTACTAAGTAACAGAAGAAAATCTGAGAAAGTTACATACTACGACATTCCAACAATATGACATTGTAGAAAAGGGAAACTATACTTAAAGGATCCCTGGTTGCCAGAGTCAAGGAGGGAAAGACTGAAAAGGACAGCAAAACTACTCTGTACGCTACTACAATGGTGGATACACACCATTTACATTCAAAACAAAACTGTAAAAGGTACAACATCAAAAGTGGACTGTAATGTAAACAATGGACTTCAAATGACAATAACGTGTCAATGTAGGTTTACTGTTAATAACAAATGTTCCATTCTAGTGCAGGATTTTCATAGTGGGAGGAGGCTGTGTGATAGGGAGCAGCAGAGAACATACGGGAAATCTTGATACTTTCTGCATAATTTGCTTATAAATCTAAATCTACTCTACAAAATAAAGACTATTTTTTTAAAAAGTATCTACAACTATAACATAATAAACAAACCCTCAAAAAAATCAGACATGATTGGCTGTCCATAACTCAGATGAGGCCAAAACAGATACAACCAACTACCATGTATGCGAAACAGCTACCATGAGAATTAAAATACTATAAAAAACAAAACATATTTTGGGGGGAAATGTGTATTAAGTTTGTGATTGAACATTGTTGAGCTGGAAAATCTACTGAAATGCTTGTTTTAGAAATTAGAAGTTATTTTATCATTCTAACATCCACAGTTTAAGGTAACCAAACATACAATGATAAGTAAGCTAATAAATGCATTACTTTGAAGATTTCATTATATATATAGTTAGTTCTTTAAAATACTCATAGACACACAAATTTATAGCCAGTATTACTAACTTAGCCATTTTTTACTGTGAACTGAGGAAGAATAATGTACTCTACTAGTGTTAATGGGAAAAAGGAAATCCCTGCCATTCTTTGATTCTCAGATTGCATCCTGCAGCTTGTAAACTAGTTGCTGATTATTACTGAGATGAGACTAAACTCCAAGAATTGTCAAAAACTGGGACATAATATGTGGCCCATAAATAAGTAAGAGTAGTTACTCTCCTTACCATGTTCTAATCTCAGAAAACATCCTGAGCTTAGGAAAAAACATGTAATTATAGTGTTGCAAATTATATCACCTCCCAGATACTGAATCAAGAGTATCACGTGACTTAAGCAAGACCAACCATGACTTTCTTCCATTATTTTCCAATCTGGAAATGACAAAGAAAGCTCTTTTTGCTGTCTGTCTGATTGTCCAGCTATAGCAGTGAATTCCTTTAGCCATAGAATGTAACAAAAATTTTATAATGAAGAATAATGATTCAAGAATAAAACTAAAATCATAATTTACAGAGAGAGAACATAAGTATAGGCATGTGGGACATAATTTCCTATTAAGTTGAAGCAAAATTTGAAATGAATGAATCAAGCTTAAAGACTTCCTGAATATGTTTTTTTAAATGTCGATAGCAAATAGGCAAGGTTTAGAAAATATCTGTGTCATAATCCTTATCTATTTTGTTTGTCAGATCAGAAAATTTAGTATTTTAATTCAATTCCTGTTTATCTCAATATACATGGGTTCTTTTAAAATCAAGAGAACATACAGTAAACTAAACCTCAGTTGATCATGTACATGACTCATTGGCTGAGTAAAGAAATGCAAATCAATGATTTTCACATTACACATACTGTAGTAAATAATCAGAGGAAATTATTAAATTGGGATTAATGTGATGCAGTGAAATACTGAAGTCAAATTTATCATTAAAATCAAATTTGCATTTCTATACAGTGTTTTATTTCATGTACATCCCATTATTTAAAAAATCTTAAACACCAACAGAATGTATTTGACTTCCAAATGTCAATATCCTCTAAATCTGAGTAAAGAACAGTTATTAACTCTAAACTTCTTCTCTAAATAGGATTGCAGTAGATGGCAACATATTTAAAGCACTTGTCAAAAGATGATAGGTAATAATAACTATCTGATACACAGTAAACTGTTACATGATATCAGAAAAGAAATTCTCAACAATATTCCATAAATAGCATGATTCTTAGACTTATGCAGTACAGAATACTATACTTTCCTTATATTTCTATTTTACAATGTTCATTGCTTTGAAATATGTTCAATGAAAAGTATTATCTTACGAAGAAAAGTTTTCCTTTATTCTCAAAGGAGTTGATAAAGCACAGAACTTAAGCGCTCACATTTGAAATTGAAACTAAATCATACATCTTAATGAGTATTTCTATGTACATTCAAGTATAGTTCCAGAAAATTCGAAGGGTAAAATATAATACCAAAAGTTCTGAAGTTATCTAAGCAGAAGAAAATTATAAAAATCCATTGTAATAGCCATACGTTATAAAATTTCTGTAAACACTCAGCAGAAAACCTTCATTTAATCAGTGTAAGAAATTATATTTTGATTCTGGGAAGATGGTGGAACAGTAAGCAGCAAAGTAAAAAACCTCTCTGAGAGAAACAGCCCAGATGCTAGAATACAGCATTCTGGAGAAAAGCAGAAGGAAAGAAATGGATTCCATCCACCCAGGAAGAAACTAGAGTGAAGAAAAAAAAAAGAAAAGAAAAGAAAAGAAAAGAAAAGAAAAGAAAAGAGGAAAGGAAAGGAGAGGAAAGGAAAAGAAAAGAAAAGAAAAGAAAAGAAAAGAAAAAGTTAAACAGAAGGTGGTAGCCGGATGTGCTGTCACTGGAGCAGGTCCCACTGTGCAAGAAGCGCCACTAAAATCCAGAGATGCAAGGTCACAGTGAAGCTGGGGGCTGGCAAGCCCGAGGGCCTAGGCAGGAAGATGCGGTAGAAGAGGCAGCAGACCTGAGAACTGTACCTGCTGGTGGTGAGTTTGGGGGATTCAGTCCTCTGGTGGGAGTGGGAGACTGGCCAGGCGCCATTTTGAGTCAGGCAGGATAAGCCTGGAACCATAACTGTAGCCAGTTTCATCCAGCCACTCCTAGCACAGAGCAGACTGGTGACAATTGCTTGGACTGAGTCCTGCCCCGTGCGCCATCCAATAGCCAAGGTGGAGGTTTCCCTACAGCTATCCCTAACAAACCCTAACCCCACTGCACACACTAATGTGGTGAAGACTCCCAGTGGTTGACAAGCTCAGAAGGGAGGGGCCAGCCTGCCCCACCCCTGCTTATACTCCAGTAGTCACCAGCAGATTGGGGAGGGCAGCAATCCCTAGCCAGCACACTTCAGAGTAATTATAACCAATACAGGAAGTGCCGGGGACCCTCACTATCCACTTCTCTGGAAGAAACCAGAACATGACAAGAGGAAGAAACAAAAGGTAGTCTCCAGCTGCCAACCCAAGAAGTACTAGCCCAGGAGAGGTAAACACAGAAGAGATCAAGAGTCACACACCTGCAGTTTCTGAAGCAGCAGCATCTGATATAAAGAAACAACTTCATGAAACTAGGAAAGAATTTAAAACAAATATTAATACAAGTAAAAGAAGATATAAGAAAAATAGTAAAAGAAATGCTAAGCATCTCCCAAGAAGACACAGATAGACGAATAGAGGAGCATAGAAAAAGGAGGAAAACCTTTGATGAAGAATATAAAAACTTTAGAATACATGAAACAGATGCAAAGAGATTACCAGGAAATTAAAAACTCCATTGAAAGCTGGCAAAACTGCTTGAAAGAAACTGCAGACAGACTATCAAACCTTGAAGACAGGTTTGCAATGTGTGACTGCGAAAGGAAAGATCTCTTAAAAGTAACATGGAATCAGGAAGTAAAAATACAAAGGCAAGAAGATGACAAGAGGATCTATAAATTAAGAATTAAAAATGTGAGTGAAGAAGTAGGGGTAAACACAAATGAAATACAAATGCTATTTACAGAAATAAAGAAAACTTCCCAAGCATAGGAAAAGGAAATGATATTCAGATATATGAGGCATACAGCACTCCAGCCAGCTACAACCAAAACAGAGCTACACCCAAAAATATAATAATCAAGACTCCATAAATTCAACACAAGAACAGAATATTAAAAGCTGTCAGAGAAAAGAAATAGATCACCTATAAAGGAAAACCCATCAGAATCATGACAGACTTCTCGACACAAACCATCAAATCAAGAAGAGCTTGGAGTGAAGTAACCCAAGCCCTGAAAGAAAATAACCTCCAACCCAGATTGATGTACCCTGCAAAACTATGTCTCAAAATTAATGGAGAAACAAGATGCTTCCATGACGAAGAGGAACTGGGGGAGTTCATGACCACCAACCCAACCCTACAAAAAATACTGAGGGACATTCTAGAGAAAGAAAAAAAAGACTATGGTTTCAGGAAAAGTGGCAGAGGGGGCTCACTGAATGGGGCAGACAGCGGAATGAAGAGGGAAAAGTAGACAACCAATGGCAGAAAAATAGTATGACAGAGATTAGGCAGAGAAGGTTGGACATAAACACTAACATGGTGGCCTCAATACAGTAATAAAAAGAAACACAGACAGAGTGGATCAGGAGAGAGAGTCCATTAAGATGCTCTATATAAGAAATATAATTAACCTGAAAGAGGGTTTATGGACTGAAAAGTCAAAGATGAGAAAATAATGCTCTATGTGACAGGGAACCAGAAAAAAATGGAGGTAGCTCACCCATCAGCTGCAGATTTTGGAAAGACATAGCACTTTTATACAAAGGAGAACTACTCAGCTATAAGGAAGGAAAACCTTGAGGCTTTTGTAGGTAAATGAATACACAACTTGAGATCATGCTTAGGGATAAAAGGTTCAGAATCACTTAGGTAAATAGTGGGCTGCCTCCCTAACCTAAAAACTAAAGGAGTTAGTGGGATACAAACTGTACAATGCATCCTGTGAAAGTGAAAGGTGAGGAACTGTCTAAAAAGGGAAGGCAGAGGACATTGGTAATCTTGTATCATGATTTGAAACCTATATTATGTTAATCACTCTGTTTAGTTGGTTATAATCTGTTCTAGTTTGTGTACTTGTACTGGATTTGATGGCATGGACAGCTATTCCAAAAATAGCAGGAGATATATATATATATACACACACATACATACACACACACTATGGTACCCATTTTTTGATTTTTTATTAACTTAATTTGAAGTCCTGTATTGCTTTTTCTGTCTTGTTTGGACTGATTTTATTTGAACCTGTTTTGTTTGATCACTGTCTTGTTTTGACTGATTTTATTCCAATCTATTTTGTTTGATAGTATCAAGTATGAGAGTATAGGCAACTACTCTAGACAGTACGATTCACTATGATACCCATTCTGGCTTGACTGTTACCCTCTTTTGAAGTCCTAGGATGTCTCCAAAGTTTTGTTTTTATTGATTTTTTCTGTACTGTTATGTGCAATTTTATTATGCCTGATGATATGGGCAATTCTGTTGAAGATAACAAGAGACATCATGGTAACCATTGTTGATCACCTTGTATTTTGGTTTTAAGTCATGTACTATGTCCATCCCTTTGTTTTGACTGACTCCATTTTTTTTCTCACATTTGGTTTTATTCTTTTCAAAATAAAAAAATTTTTCAAAAGAAATTATATTTTATAGAAAAATATCATAATTGAAAGTTATTTGTATAGTGTATACACATTAAATTAAATTATATTATTTTAAAGAAGTATCTAACTGAATTTTCAACTATCAATGTAGAGATACACTTGGAGAGGGAGGTAAGGTGAGCAATATACAACATATTCAAGAAATATGCATTAAAATATAACTTCATAATCCACCATTCTTTCTATACCTCATCAGATCTCATTGGCATTAGACCTCTATGAAGAATAAAGGAAAAATAAGAACATATTCTTCTAGTTCTTCTTGCCAACCCTCCTCCATACATTCACTCACTGCAATGAACACTCTAATAGCTTCCACTATTTTTTATCTATTTCAAATGATAAATTAAAGTGAAGACAAGATATACAGAGGTAACCACTTGTCCATAGTTTCAAAATAATCATAAGTTTGGAACAATATATGTGACTGATCTTGTAATTTTCTAAAATACTTAGGCAAGGGCTGGGGATTTAGCTCAGTGGCATAAGCACCTGCCCTAAAATACTTAGGCAAGTGAATTAAAAACCTTTGTTCTCTTAAAAACATAATGAAATAGCTAATAACCTGAACTGAAATTGCAAGACAACTTTGTCTATTTGGTTTACTTTATTAAAAAATCTAAATTTTCTACTATAAAACAAATGAATCATTTTTATATCCCAGTTCAAATTCCTTTCAGCTTAATGTAATATGAATACTAAAAATTCCCATTCTGCCTCTATTTTAAGAGTCCACTGTTGTCATACTATTGTAATCAACATAACAGCAAAATCAGAGAGGCTGGCAGACAATTTAATGGTGCTTACTGCTAACAATATGAGAAATTAGTTCCATCCTCAATAAGGCTATAGTGTTAGATCTTGAGAATACATATCATAGCTTTACGAGCAATGTGCTTTCCGAAATTTTACTACTCACTACTGAAACACTAAGGTATGCTGGATTCATGCTGCACAGGATTAACATTACTCAACCAGAAATGAATTTTACCAAACAGATAGTCCATCATCAATCAAAAATATGTCTTGAAGATTCTAAACCATAGCTATTTTTTATGATTTTCAATTGTTCACCATAGAAAAGTATTACTCAATATAGGCCATGAAAAACTCCTGTTGAGTAATAAAATATGAAGAAATTAAGCCTTTCAACCTCTCCTCTAGGGTAACAAAATACTGCTTTATGCCTAATTTAAATGTATTTTTAAACTGTAATCCTCAGTCCATTCTACTGATACAGTAAGGATTTTGGTGCTAAGTATTTATGCTTTTCCTTAATTACATTATAAAATACATGATACGATTTAAATCTCAGCAGCAAAGATAGTATACTATTAAAGTCAAACTAAGAATATATAAACTGAAATACAGACACATAGGTTGGGAATAGTCAAGAAACTAGTATGAAAAACTACTAATTTTTGGAATGAATGCAAAGGTAGTTCATGTAATCTTCAGACTTAAAAGCATTTTTCAAAAGTACTATTTATTTATAACATTTGGGGCATGTTAAAACAAATGGAACACCATAACATTTTCATAAATCACAACCTATCTTAATGTAGAAGTTTAGGAAGGAAAATTAAACACTTTAATGTAGAAGTTTAGGAAGGAAAATTAAACACTTATTTATTGAGATTAATAAAATAAAATTTTATAGCTTAATATATTCCCTAGAAAATAAAATGCATTGAAACTCCATTTTAATTAAAACTATTCATACAAATATAGTAATATAGAAATAGAAAAATAAGTAAATCCAATGGATAAAAACTAAAATATGAAAAATAGTTACAATTAAGTCAACTTATTCTATATAAAGAAAAAGTTTATTCTTCAAGAAAAAGATGGCATCAATCGCAGAGTGGATGAAAAAGATGTGGTATTTTTATATAATGGAATATTACTCAGCTATAAAAAAGGATGATTTTGAGGCCTTCATAGGTAAATGGAGACAACTTGAGACTATTCTCATTAGTAAAATAAACAAGAATCATATTTATAAATATCACATTGTGTCTGTAGTGTAAAAAGTAATAAGAAATATAGGAGTAATAAAACCAAAATGCGTAATTGCTACTGTAAAAAAGAGAGAAAAGAAAGTGCTCTAAAGGACATAACTGCATGTATGTTTAAGTATGTAAGATAGATGACCATATTACTAAGTTTTTGTTAGATCACTGAGCAGAACTGTTTGCAGTCTCACTGTTTGAATGTCTACTTTGTATGCTTTAATTTTGTAACTTGAACAACTATTTCCAAGATGACAGTATGTAATTTATCAAGTAGTGATTTCTTAGGTTTTTTTTTTCTTTCCCTTTGGAATTTTGTATTGTTGCTACCCTTTTTTCTGTTTTTTGTTTCCTCTTTAAATAAAATTTTAAAAGATTAAAAAAAAAGAAAAAGATGGCAAGGTAATGGAGGGAAGTCAAAGTAAAAATCTGAAAGACAGTAAAATTATAAAACAGTAAGTGAATCTTCATAAACCAGAGCTTGGTCAAAACTAAAAAGACTAATGACATCTGGGTCCCTAAGTATGCAAGGAAGGAGATCCCATCAGAAACATAAGAGGCAGGAGTATTAAGTGGTTTAGAGAAAGACTTTTCAAAAGATAATCTGATAACTTTAAGCAAAATTTACAAAGTATAATCGTTAGACCAGCAATTGTGCTTCTCTCCAGAAATCCACTGAACGGAAACACTTAAACATACACATAAATATGAATGTATTGCATAGGACATTTACTGCAATCCTTTATAATAGACAAAATATATGTAACCAAATGCACACTAACAAATAGCAGGTCAAGGAGTATAATGGGCTTAGCATTACTACCTGAAAATCCAAAATTCAAAATGCTCCAAAATCTAAAAATCTGGGGCACTATCATTATGCCACAAATGGAAATTTTCACATTTAAATTCAAATGACAAGCTATAGTCAAACAACTAAAACTTGTATATGAGTACAAAACAACAATGAATTTTGTGTTTCAACTTGGGTATATCTTTAACATTTCTTAATGTTTATGTAGAAGTATTCCAGAACCCAAAATCTGAAACGCTTTTGATCCTAAGCACTTTGAATAATGGATACTCAACCTTGTACCCACTTAGTAAAATACCACATGACTACTACAAATAGTGAGGTTAACATATTTATATTCAGGGAAAGTTCTAACCTTCAGGGCCTATTACAACCAAAGAAAAGCTAAAGAACAAAATACAAACTAAGGAATATTTTTTAAACTATATATATTTTTGTACACGAATGAAAAGAGAGAAAATGGACTGTAAGAAACAAGTCAAAAACCTTGAACAGTTAATTTACTTTAAAACAGCAGTAAGGCTTGGAGTACAGGTTGAAATAAATCTTTAAAGTTTGTTTTCGATAATATTTCCATGAAGTTTGAAATTCCTTTAGAAAATATTGTTTTGCTTATAATAAAAATGTTAAGTATCAATGATATAATACATTATACAAACATTAGAGACGAAATCTGTAACGGATGAAACTGTACCACTTTAAAAGTAATTCTACATAGGATCCTAGCGAAAAATGTGAGATCACTGGCTTACAATTTCTCATTTTATATAGTTAACACTGAGACCTAAAGGGTAAGTTTATGAATCATAAGCAAATATAAGATGTTTTTAAGAAAATATCTTTAAAGAAAAATATACATTTATGCGTCCTATTAAAAGAATGCTTCAGAAATTCTCAATTGTAATTTTTTAAACTCTTAATAACAATGCTTGTCAAAATACTGAAAGGTATTTTGAAAGCTTTATACTCTCTCAAATAAAAATCCTCAAAAAAATCCTAAAATTATTCCATGTTTCTAAAAAATATATCAAGTATATATATATATTTTTCAAGATTTCCTAACAACCGTAATAACTACTTCTTAAACTTAGTTAACTGCCTTTACAAAGTTCCTCTTTAACATTATGTTCTAACCTCTACTCAAAGATATTTTAAGAACGTGGAAGAGTCTATGTTTTCTATAATATACAGAAGTTTCTAAAAGACCATACATTGCATCTACCTTTGGAACCTTCATAATTTGAAGACTTGTATCATAAATTCTGTTCATAACTCAGAAACAGTAACTAGTCTACCTCATAATGCAAGAAATGGAAAACAATTCTATCACTCAACCCAAGAGGCAGTGAATTACGTCCAGAGATATTTTTGACTCTCACAAATGGCGAATGGGGGAGGCAGTGCTACTGGCATTAGTTGGCAGAGGTCAAGTGTCCTGTTCAACATGGATGGAGAGAGAACAGCCTCCCACAACAAAGAACTGTGTGGCCCAAAACGTCAGTAGTGCGAGGATGAGAAAACCTGGGTAGATACGAACTACATAAGCCTCTGTTATTCTCTCCTTTAGTGACCACTAAATATTCAAAGCTAAGGTAGCTAATTCAGTGTCTCTTCCTCCCTTGTCCCTTTCTCCCCACTATATCATACAATGCCACACGACATTTCAGTTACTAATGAATAATATTCTGAGATAATATCAGACATGCTAACTGCAATATCTTTCAAGTACCTAGTTATACAAATGTAAATACTGTATAAAATAAAAAACAAAGTTGTTTTTGAGACAATGTTGCTTTATGTTGTCTACATAACGTTGTAATTTCTAAATTCTAAGAATAAGTGATCCTCCAACACCACCATGCTTGGCTTAAAGTAGTACTTTATACTTGAAAAACAGAATGCTTCTTACCTTAAATAAACAACGGCATATATATTCATACACCATATGTTTTAATGAGCTGATAAGAGACTGGATTCTCTGTTCAGTACTTTCAGCATCCTGTAGATTACAATTTGAAAACTTAAAAAATTAGGAAATTTACAAATATTTGCAAGTTCATAGTTGAATCACACAAATTATTTCTCTAGATTCAAAGCTGACTCTTGAATAAGTATACTTGCTCTCTAAACCAAGGAACTAAATAAATAAGTGCATCAAACTTTTATAGTAATATAAAAATTGTTGCATTTTTATTAAAAATATAAAATTAAAGCTTTTAATAAATGAAAATTATAATTGATCTCTAATAATACAGTAATAGTCAAATTTCAACTTATCACTTTGATTACTACAGTATATAGTGTTAATAATAGTATATTTCGATCAGAGTTAACGCAGCTTAAATTACTTATAATTACCAATCCAATCCCAAACTATAGCCAGACTCACTTTATATTTCTCATCCTCAACCTAAGAATTTAAAAAATCTTAAATCATCCTTTCAGGCTGAATAAGGATAGAAACTTTGAAACTGGTGTAGTTAAAAATCATGACTTTAGTTTTTTAACTAAATTGATACTTGCCATTGTACATATTTTCCATAATTTGAAAAATACCATCAATGGCTATTTCCTTCATTAATAAAACAAATGCTTGGGATAGTAACAGAGGCAGGAAAGGCTGTATATGAGGTAGGCTTTCCCCTAGTGTGATATGAGTTTTATATCTCATTTCAGGGATCATTGGAAGAACACGTCTTGCAAAGTTCAATGCTGTTATAAGAACAAGACAACATTTGTTTGCTTCTCTGGGCTTATAACTAACAAGAAGAACTCTAATAAATTTTAATAGTTCCAAAAAATGCAACCATGGTTAGCTATGAATTTGTGAAATTGCTATAAAATATTATGAATTTACAGTCAAATGCATAAAATGTATCTAGGCTTCTGATTTTGTTAGTAGTATGCTCTAACTAGGAGAGTTGGTCATTTGTGGTTCACCCAGTAAATGGTTATGTGCATTTTAAAACTTATTAAGAGTGCCAGGCGTGGTGGCACATGCCCATAATACCAGCACTCAGGACTGCTGAGAAATAGGCAGGAGGATCGTCGTAAGTTTGAGAACAGCCAGGGATACAAAGTGAGCTCAAAGCCAGCCTAAACTGCACAGCAATATGCTGTGTCAAAAAAAAATTTATTAAGATAACATGTAACATTGTGATTTAGATTCACTGAAGTGTACTCTGTTGTACAACGGAGCACAGCATCTATGAGATCCACTGGATTTCAAATCATCGGGAAGCAAGTTTTTATTCTACATATTTAAAAGTGTTTTTTTTTATATTCAGTAATTAAAGTGTGCATATAATCACAAGCAAGCATATATACGCACAAGGGTGAATATTATTCAAAGGCTACATGATCAATCCCAGAACTAAGGTTACTTAGAAGACTATGAGCTATTAGCTTTTCTAAAAGATAAAAAACGATTAATGCACTCATTACATTTAATCAAACCTCTACTTATCAGTTCTCATACCAGAGTCTAGGTAGTTACTGAATTTTTCAACATGTATACTTTTTAGCTAAAAAATAAAGAGAAATTAAAATAAAGCTACTCAACATACTTTCTGTGCAATTTATAAGAAAATTTAATGCAAAAAGATAAATATAAATTACCTTTATTTTTACATGTTACAGTGAATGAGAAATAAGATCATGTATTATGAACTAACTCTCAGACTTTACCAAATTGTTTTTATAAAAATAAGATTAAATCAGATATCACAAACTCTGTCTTTACAAAATTCTGTATTTTTGTAAAAATTTAGCATGTTGTAAATAGTATGATTAAATTTAACATATTTCAAAATTTTTAAGTATTAAAGTATTTTATATTGAAGACCAAAAGGCTAGTTATTCATTTTTTAGCATTTCCCACTGCTATGGTTTATGTCTGATGTTCCCCAATGCCTCATGAAGCCATGATTGCGGCTTCTAGAGTCTGTGAATGATTCATGGTCCAAAGCTTGGTTTGTGGGTGTAAGTGCCACACTCAAGTAGATGTGGCCTACATACAACATAAGGGACAGTTCTCTTGCATGCTCCTCCCCTTTTCGCTCTTGTTGCTTTTGCTGTCTTCCACTGTCATCAACGTTGCTCCTCTGCCAGGCCACCCTGCCTTTGAGCCAGCTGATTATGGACTAACACTTCCACAAACTGTGAACTAAAGAAACCTCTCCCGCTTCAATTCTGGGTGTCAGATGTTTTGTCTCAGCAATGAGTGAAAAGTAACCAAGACACCTACCATCTTAAAATCTAGTGTTTGTCCAAAGGAAATTAAAAATAAATACTGAAGAAATGACTATGTACCATGACTGAGTAGACAAATTTCCACTAATGAAACTAATCTCCAAAGAACAAGTTCTTCATTAGGTATAATTTTATTTCAAATCTCAATATGGAATACATCAAATGATATACATTGGTAGAAGAGAAATTAGTAAAAAAAAAACCATAGGTGATATTTAGTATCAATTGACTTATAAAATAACTCACTAATAAAAATATTACACTATATATGAAAACAAAGTTTTTAAACTCTGTTGTCTGTCACGTATCTTCAAGAACCTAGAAAAATATGTGGCATACAGTAAGAATGCAGTAACTATTTACTGAATGAAGAGCCTCTCCTCTGAAAAAAAGATGTAAATACCCCTACTTGAATATGAAATTTTGCCTCCCAATTTAACTACAGTGAAAATGTGTTCTCCTTCAGAAAAATTTTAAAAATTGTATTAGTATTATACCAAATGCATACCAAGAATAAAACTTTTGATGAAATTAGTTTAACAAAATTTAAAATAAAGTAAAAAGGTAAACAGAAAACATTTGCAACACATGACAAAGGCTTAAGGTCTTCATGTGTAAGGATTTCTTAAAACTCCATTTTTACATAGTAGGACAACAACTCTTTCTAAAATGGAAAGGAGATTAAAAGATGCAGAGTGGGATGTGAAAGGGAGAAGAAATTTAAAAAGGAATTCATGTGTTATATGTACATGTATCAGCTGCATAAAAGAAATGTAAACATGTACTGCAAACGTACTAATAAATATTTTAAATGTCAATAGCAAAAAAGGAAAAGGATACAAAATTCACCAAAAAATGCAAACATCAAATTATATATTTACTTGTCTTACATATAACATTTACATTTTACAAAGATTTGCAAAATCACTAAAATACTTTTTCAATCACTTAAAAAAACAGTTACTAAGGGTATTATTATCAGTTGTTAAGATGTAAATGGAAAAAGTCATTGGATCAGTTTATTATACTAGCAGGATATATTTTGTAAGTATAACTACCAGGCATTTGACAAACAATTACAAATATGTATTTTTGTTCCGGCTACTACCTAAATATAGAAATTTAGGAAAATAACTGAAGAAGTAAAACATAAGGAGAAAAGAACATATATGTTTACAGCTATTTTAAAATGTAACTCCAAAATTCATTGACATTCATTCCATCGGGTGAAGGCCACTTCCTAATCCTGTTGGATCTGGAAAGGAAGGTCTGTGACTATTTTAGTCAATGCAAGACAGCAGAAATGACACTGATCTAAGAATCAGTTATAAAAGTTGATTCCGTTTCCGCGTTATTCACTGCAATACACACTTGGTGCTCCAAGGTGTAGTGTAAGTCCATTTACTCAGTGCTCTGAGAAAGTCAAACCCCCCGTACAGCACTGCAGTCGGCAGTCGAGGTGGCCAATCCTTCCACCCCAGGCACTCCACAAGCAGCAAGCACCTCTCCCCGCCCCGTTTCATTTCACCAACACATCCCAGCTGAGGCTGCTGACTCTAAACGAGAGGCAAAGCCATCCTTGCTGTGTTCTGACTGAATTTCTCACGTGAGTATAAGAACCTCACTTTAATCTGGCACGTTTGGTGGTGATACAATAATCAGTACAGATAACCCAAAACAATATCCACATAGGACACAGGAGGCAAGGTATGGTATAACTCACCAGTTCTTAAAAATACTACATAGGTATATATTCATTGACTCATTTTTTTCAATTACAATATGACCTTTTGGTTAAAACAATTGTTATCCTTTAGTAAATCTTTCCTTGCATGAGGATACAGTCCTGCAAAGATAGTACATCCCATGTCCCCATTATCTAGAACAATACTTGATATACATTACTGCCTCAAATAATGAGGCTGCATCCAAGGTAATGAAATTATAGACGTTATTCCTGACCCTTTTGAATCACTGGGGTTTTTAATTATCACATATTACTTATTAATTTATTCTTGGAACATAAATTGTTTTCATCCAAAAAAACTGCCACACTGGAAGTTTGTTAGGAACCTAAGATAAAATGAAGGAACTGGTTTCTTTTACACAGAATTTAAAAGTGTTACACAGAGTCTTCTGTAGCATAATTCTGTAAGTTTTTTCAGGAAATTATCATAAAGTAAATACCTGCTAAAGTGATCTAATTCAGCTTCAGGAAAAGCAACAGCTTACCTGTTTGCTTTGCAGAGCTCGTTGGAAAAGCCGGAGAAAGGCGGCCAAACTAAAACGGTACATGTTATTAATTTTGGACAGGTCAGAGATAATGAAGTACATCTTGCTGGCACTCTCTGCCAGAGGGAGATAGGCATCCCGCTCCTGTTGGTGAGAGCAGTGGGAAACATCTTAGTACAGACTAGTGCTTTACTGCCACCTACAGACTACTGTGCACATTTCTAGCCCTGGGTTCTCTGCACACAGAACAAATCAAGCAACAAATTGAAAAATTTGTAACTGAAAAGAAAAACATAATTATTTTTATTAATCTGCATACAATATATATTTTAGTCTGTTCAGGATGCTACAACAAAATATACTAAACTGTTTCTGCTTTAAAAAAAAAAAAGAAATTCATTCCTCCCACTTCTGGCTGAAAAGTCAAAAACACTAAGGAACCAAGAGGATTAGTGTCTAATGAGGGTCTATTTCCTGGTTTATAGACCCAGTTGTTTTTTGTTGTGTCTTTATATAGCAGAAAAGAAAAATAAACTCCTTAAATCCTCTTTTATAAAGACATTAATCCCACTTAGGAGGTTTCATACGCATGACCTAATTACTTCCAAAAGACCCTACCTCTTACTACTAACCCACTGGAGGACAAATTTCTACATAGGACTAGTGGGACAGGCATAAATATTCAGACCCCACAGCAGTACATGTTAAGGCAGTGTCCAGCCTTTGTAGATAAACCTAAAAATAGTTCAGACTGGTCTAAATGAGGACCACAGTGCACAGGAAAAGAGTAAGAACGATCCACCAGTGATGGAGAACCTTTTAGAGACAAATACCCAAACTACAACCCAAAACCCACTTACCTATCCCAAAATGCTAACAGTGGCTTTATTTTAGAGAAAAACAACTCTTACTTTAACATCTTTTGTCTTAAAAGAAAAACACATTGTGCCATTGGTTCACCATCACTGGAATATATGGTTGGGATCAGAAAATACATGACGCAGTTTTACGGAATCAGCTTGGGTAATTCAAGAGGGCGTAGTACTCTTGAAGTAGCAGAGAAAAGTTCAAATTTGAGACTGCTGCTACCAATATGACTTTTAACTAAAGATAGAGAATATATCTTTAACAGACATGCATTTTACAAAAATAAAGCACCTAAAAGTGATTAAAGTAAAGAGAAAAAGAACTAATAATTATAGGGACTTCTGTTTTAAGTGAAGGTAAAGCATGATAGGAATGGGACTATCATAGTATTAAATGGCCTTAAGAATGGCCTCTGAGAAGGTTCTCCATGTTACTATGATCAAACCACTGGGATTACAAATATGGCAAAAAAAAAAAAAAAAACAGTGAAGTTACGTATGTGATTCATCAATACTATTAAATAAGAAAAGGCATAGAAAATTAAAAATGCTTTTAGCACAAAATAATAATCACAACATATGCAAAGTGCAGCACTGAAGGGAAGGTGGTGTCAAATGTTGGAATCAGGCCACAGCTTCACTCTTTAGCAGCGTTCTTCCCAACTGAAGAAATTAGTACCAAATTAGGAGTAAAATTTGAACAGAGATTGAAAAGCCTGGAAAAGTTGGAAAGGTTACTGAGAATGGAGGTGAATTAAAAAATACTGTATCAATGAGAGATAAAGTCAAGTCAAAGGAAATTCACAGTGACATTAATTTCCTGGTTGTCTGAATTTTTTGAACAAGGATAGTTGCTGAATACATGAGTGGAAGAGACATTGATTTGAAGTAGAAACCTTGTTAAAGGAAATACCAAAAACATACAGTAAAAAGGAGTTAAAGTCATTTGCAAGAAAGTAATTCAGATCATCACATTAGTGGAATCCAGTATAACCAGAAAAGAAAAATGCCTTTAATGCAAATGATGGCATATAACCCTATTAGTGTTTCCAACATTTCTTAAAAATTTTTCCAGAAATGGTATAGTCTGGGTCTGAAATGTTCCCCAAAGGCTCATGTGTTAAATAAAGGTCTAGGACCCAAACCATGGTGCTATTAGAAAGTGGTGAAACCTTTATAAATGTTAAGACGGATGAGCTAGTGAAAAATTGTGTATCACAGGGAGAGTACCTTTAAACAGGCATTGTTGTAGTGCCCTAAAGCAAATGGACCAACTGACCATGTCAATGCCCAAACTTTGAGTCAAAACAAACTTTTCTTCTTTTTTAAGTTTATTTATCTCAGATATCTGCTGTAATAATAGAAAGCTGACTGTAACAATGGCAAAGCGCTTTTCTAACATTCATTTTCAATTTTAGTTAAGAAGTAAATTATAGCTCTACCTGAGATAATATTATGTCAAGAAATCAGTAAAACTTACCAAGGCATACTGATCAGCAATCTTTATTTTCAAAGTGCTCAAAATATTAACAGCCTGATAAGAATCAGACCTGAGGCGCTAGTGTTTTTAAGTGGACACTGCGGCCACCACTGTTGCTTCCTCCTCCTTCCCCTTCTCTTTTCTGATGTAATCTTTCCCCTAAGACTTGACTGTGTATCTTCTTTCATACTCCCAAAAGCATTTAGGAAGACCTGATGTAAAAAAATCATACAGAAGGAAATAATTACCTGATCAAGGGAAACCTGCAGTTTGTGGGATTCTTTAAGTGAGTCTTGAATAAGTGCACTACTTGCTTTAGTCTGATTCAGAGATTCAATCAAATCTTTATTCTCCAAAATATTCCCTTGAGATGTGGCAAGTGCCTATAATAAAGATTTACAAAATAATATAACTATTAATAAACATATTAACATAAGCAATGAAAGGAAATCTATTTTAATGATCATTCATTTGATGATGGAAACTTAAATTATTTTAGAAGATTTTCAACATTTTTGCCCTACCAATATCAAATGATATAATATATAGTAAAGAAAATAATATTTAAAATTGTCTTAAATATAACTGACTAAGATCTTATACTCAGAAACAGTTACCTAGTTAGTTTAAATTTTATTATGTTAGTAAGCCTTTAGGAAAAAAATTCTGAAAATACTGTGGATTTTTTAAAAAAATACACTTGTATTTATATTATTTTATATTAAAGAAAAATAATATGAAAAATATACTGTATAATATACTGCATTAATTTTACCTCTAAAAGAGATTCCTCAAGCTTGGCTAATTGTATTTTCTTATCTTCTTCCTGTTGTAATAGTTTTGTTTTCTGTTCCTCTAAATCAGGTTTCTCATGCTGAATGGTTAAAGCCAAAAGCTTGAAACAAATAAAAAAGTAAGTTAATTCTGCCAAAAGGGTTTAAAATAAAACATTCATTTGGATAGACCTTGTATTTGAGCAAATACTACAAGTCTTATAACATTGTTACCTCATTTAATTTTTTCAAATTAGAGATGAGACACCTTCACAATTATATCTCACAAAAAGAAATAAGCTGAAATGGTTTAACTTACCAATCAAACGTTTTATAGGACAGCTATAAGAAGTTATATTATTTATTATGCCAATATGCAACATTTAATCTTACATTAAATATTTTTAAATAATAGATTATCTATTGATAAGTATTCACATTCAAAATAAAAAGATATATTGCTTAAAATATGTCATCAAAACCAGAATGAGGTATCACTTCAACTAGAATGTTTACAATTCAAAAGACAAATAATAAGAATGGGCAAAGATATAGAAAAAGTAAAACACTCTTATATTGTTGGAAGAGTAAAATAGTTGAGTCTGTTTGAAAAGTTAGCCTCTCAAATCATTAAACAGCAGTTACCAACAATTTCACTAAGAAAACATTAAATTATACACTTAGAGCCAATCAACTGTACGGTACATGAGTTCTGTCTTTTAAAACTGTTAAGCTACCAGACATGGTGGCATACACCTGGGAAGCTAAGGCAGGGGGACAGCCACAAATCTGAGGCCAGCCTGGGCTACATATGGAGTTCAAGGCTGTCTGAACTCACAGTGAGACCTTGTCTCAAACAAGCTAGTAAACAAACAAATAAATAAATACACAAATCTGTTAAACTGTCAAACATGCTCTAATTGTTAACTCTGAAATCCAAAATAGAAGATGACACTGGTATAAAATGTGTAACAGCACAGGGATATAGCTCAGTGGCACAGCACTTGCCTGGCAAGCATGAGGTTGTGAGTTCAATTCTTGGAACAAAAATGAATATATATATATATATATATATATATATATATATATATATACACACATACATATATATATTTCAAAATCTGCTGTACAAGCATCTTCCTTTACTTCTTATAAAGTAAGACCTATATAGCTCTTTTCGGTAGTTACTGTGGAAAGCTTTTAGAAGAAAGGAATTTTGCTAAGTTTTGAATGACATTGTTTTATTTACAAAAACCATCATCAAGTCAATCAAAAGATATCATTTATAAAAATATATTCAGTGAATCCTAGTCCTATAGTATAGTAAGAAAACAACAGTTTGAAGAAATAGTTTTAAAAATTGCAATAAAATAAAAATTACAGCAAATGTACATGTTATCAAAACGGAAAAATACCTATTGTTAGATTAGCTAAAAAATAATGACACTGACATAAAAGTCAACTCACATACTTCAAGAAGAAAAAATGAGTAGATATATATGTAAAAGTCTGGACATGAAAAATCATTTTGAAATTAATACAACAATATTAAACTGTATTGAGCCATATGTAGACCAATTAAATTAAAGATGCACAGATTCTAGTGATTAAAAAAATACCAGCTCAGGAAGCAAAGACTTTCAACTGTCTAAATAAAAAGTCAATCAACTGCAACTTTTACAAACTCCTTTTCAAAATTAAAAAATAAAGCACAGATCTTAGTCTTTATGAAAAATCTCTCTCTCAAATTCTAGCACAGCTGACAAAAATAAGACTAAAAATTATAGTTACATTAAAAGAAGCAACAATTTGACACTGCACCCAGCATACGTATTTAACACAATGATCAAATAAGCCTGAACTGTTTATTCCCAAGTACATTTTCAAACTCCCAAAGTTAAACAGTAATCAGTTTAACAAACTGTCTTTCTACTCAGAATGTCTAACAGCTATATGAAGCTAAAAAACATTCTGAATTAAATAAATTATGACTTTCTTTATATACCTGGCCTCGTAATCCACTTCTTGTTGTAGTAAAATTAACTTCAGTAACAATGGACGCTGCATCTGGTGGAATAAATGGATTTGGATTTCTTGTTGTTAAGAAAAGGCGGAATTCTTCATTGTAATCAATAATTTTGTCACCTATTTGTACCACATAACGTGGCCCTATTTAAAAAAAAAAAGACAATTAGCCTGAATGGCTTTAATTTGCTGCATAATGTTTAAAAATATAAGATTCAACTACTTCTAAATATACTGTAGGCTTTTTAAGATGGTCCAAAACACAGCAAAAGTTCAGTTACCAAAGATAATATTAGAGAGAATGCTCTTATAAATCAGTACTTATATAAGCAAGACTAATAATATTCATTAATATACTCAGGGATACTGAAGCAGTAAGGGAAGGTCCAATTATATTCAGAATAGCTTTAATATCAGCTGTGCTTTGTAATCTAAATTTTACTAAAACACTTGACTACAGATGATAAAAATAGAAACTCTCAATTACACACTATTCTCTATTTCTAAATTCATTAGAAGGTACTTAAGATGTAATACTTGAAGACAAAATGACAAAACCTACGAATACATAATTGTAAAGATACCCATTATCAACAAAATGAAAGGTAACCTAGGGACTGAAAAAAAAGTCATTTATCAAATACCATTAATATTCAAAATTTATTAAAAATGCTTACAACTCAATAGCATAGAAAGAGCACATTTTTTAAAAATGAGAAAAGGATCTTAAGAGACATTTCTCCAAAGAAGATACTTAAAAAATCATAACATTTTGCAATGGTCTTTGCTGATAAAACCACTGACATTGTATTGTATACCATTCAGGTATAACTAATTTTTCATAAATGGTATGAAGGTAAATCTAAAACCCACCACACAAATGACCAAACGGACAGTGCCCACAGAACTCTCCCACAGCTCATTAAGGTTAAATCTGTCTACTAAATACAAATAGAATCAAAAGACAAATAACTCTCTTGGCCTATAATCAGCAGCATATTTCAAAACCCGGAAATAGCTTCTTATTGTGTTCACAAACATGGATTTGAATGGCAGCTTCTGCAAGCAGTAATTTTGGAAATAAGCTAAGCACTTATAAATCAATCCTTGCTTTTGGTTCCTACATCTTTCAGGCATACAGAATTAAAGAGACCTATAAATAATGCCACAGATTGTCAAAGCCAATCCAATGCTACAACCATCTACCAAACACAAGTAAAATTTCCAGCAATCTATATAGCATTGGGTAGTTTGTACAACTAGCAGACTTCAAGTAGTGCTCTTGGCTATAAAGTATGCCACTCTGAGACCAAGTGAAACATAACTGTACAAAGATTTGTGGGTCAGAACTACTAAACTAACTTAGGGTGTCTAACCTTAGCACTACTGATAATTTCTGTTGGAAAAATTGTATTTGTTGGAAGATACTACATCATTTTAAGATAGTCCTGGAATAGACCCAAAAATCTCTCTAGATATTGTTAAATGTCCCTAGAAGGCAAAATTGTTCCTGATGGAGAAGTAATGAACTATCAATGTTCGAGCCACTAGGCCACTGAAAGCCAATTAGACTAGCAAAGACATACTCATATGGAGAACCACCTACTAAAAACACACACAACAATTAATCACAAATGTAACCTTCTCTTTTAACAAATGTAACCTTTACATACACCAATTCCTCAAAATGAAAGTAATACTATGTATTGCAACATATGCCAATAAAAAGTAGAAAGATGTTGAGTAGAAAAACAAAACCAAAAAAACAGGTAGTCTGGCAACCGAAATGTTTACCTTGAGCAACTAGATCTCTCCTCAACAGTGGGTAGAGTACAGGTTCCACACCATCCATTTCTTGTATAATAAGAGTTTTCCCAAAACGTACTGCCAACTCAAGAGCTGTCATAAAGTTACTATCCTATGAAAATAAAAAAACTACATATTAATTCCTGTATTACCTTAGTATTTTCAAAGATTATCCTTAAAGATGATCAGTGAAAGTTTTAATAGGAATAGCCTGAATATTTAAAATATAATATACATATTAATATTTCAAATTTTATTTATGATTTTTTCTAGCTGTAAGAATATGGTGATGAATTAATTGAAAACATAATCTTTAAAATGTCATACCAGATGTATAAAAATAAGCATTTTATAATATATTTAATGTGGCAAAAAAGAAAACCAAATAATACCTACTCTCAGAGCCAATATTTATGTGTAGATTACATTATTACTTACAATACTGTGGAAAGTGCATCTCTAGAACTCTTTCATATTATACATAAAGAACCTATATATCCATTGAATAACAGCTCTTTATTTCTCCCACCATAAAAACCTTTAATTCTTAACTGTAATGAAAAATTATAATAGAATAATATCAAATTTTACCTGAAATGAATTACCAGGTATTAATAGGATCTAATATGCTAACATTCCAAATCAAACATTGAATGGAAGGAAAAAGGCAAGGTGATGAATTCTAGTAAGCTTTTCTTGGTGTGAGAGACTAGACAAAATTCTACACCATTAAAAATGGTGGGACTCTGGCCAGTGAGAGCAGTTTTAAATGCTATTCTAGGCCTCCAACTAAAGTTTTAAAAAAAGAAAAATGAGATTCAGGTACAGTCATGTGCTACATACAGTCAACCATGAATTGCATATACAATAGTGGTCCAATAATATTGTAACAAAGCTAAGAAATTTCTACTGATTATTGAAATTGTAGCTGTAATATCATAGTACAATGTATTATTTTAGTGTTTGTGGTAATGGTGGTATAAACAAAACTACTAAGCATTTCTTATTTTCCAATCTAAATTAGTAACTTAATTCTATACCACCCTATCTTTATATCATTTATCATAACTTAGTGTACTTATTTGTCTTTTTAACTTATTAGTGCCATATTCTTAAGAGCAGAATCTGTGATTTTATTCATTATTAAATTCCCAGGGGTTAGATCAGTATCTAGTACCAAATAAACGTTCTCATCTTTTAACAGTTGGAAAACTGAACCTAGGAGTTACATTTCTCTCCCCTGTACACACACCAGTAAGCTATAGGACTCAATCTGGAATATATGCTTTCTGATTATAGATCCTAGAGTGATTTTACTATAAAATACTATTCTTAGTTGAAATCTAAATTATAAGCACACATACTTGTTGATTAATAACTTCCAAACGTGAGTCTTTCAAATGTGTCTTTAGCCATTCTGTTGCTTGGGAAGAAGGATCTATAAGAAACGGGCACACTCGACTCTAGTTTAAGAAAAAGTAAAGTTATTTAAATGATTAAGTTTTCATTTAAATGTAAATAAATTAGAAAAATTATTAAAAGTTATGAAATGAAGTTTTCTTTCTGGTTCTGGGCAACACAAAAATACAACCACAAGAAGGAAACAAAGATGAAGTTTATATAGGAATCAGAGGCCACTTTAATACACTTGACTCACTTCTGTTTGCACCCAAAGTAGGCTGTTCCTACCAGACCTCCCCAAGTGACATCACTTTATGACCTTAATACAACAACTGCGTCTAGAGGTTTCATGTGCTGTTCCATCAAATAAATGTAGGATTCCTACCAAAATGGTGTGGTTTGGTAGGAATCCTACCAAAATGGTGTGGTTTGGTAGGAATCCTACCAAAATGGTGTGGTTTGGTAGGAATCCTACCAAAATGGTGTGGTTTGGTAGGAATCCTACCAAAATGGTGTGGTTTGGTAGGAATCCTACCAAAATGGTGTGGTTTGGTAGGAATAGCTTGTTACCATGAGTTTTCGGCTTAATTTTATGCTAATATTTAACAGTAAATGTTTCACAATTCTGCTATCAGAGTAATTATATTAAAATTTTAAAGTTCTTACCAATGATTTCAAACCAATGATCTGATGCAGTAAAAAAAACAAAGAAAAAGCTGGTAACATTTCAAAATCCTATTTTTAGCCAAGAAATTATACTTAACAAATTCGGAGTACTTACAAGTTTATGTTCATCTGATTTATATACTTCCAGAGAAATTTATACAAAATTTCTAAGGTACAATTTTATCATCATGTTCCATGATTAAACGTAGTCAAATTTTACATTTAGCAGATAATAGATTCAGAATTTTTCAACTTTCATTCCCACATTAATTGAATCATAGATTCATACTTGCATTCATTCATTCATTTATCATATGTTAAATAAAACAAGGGTTACAGAATTAGAAACCGTATCCTCAATGACTTCACATCCAATAAAGAAGCAAAAATGAAAATCCCATTGTCATGAAGTGTACGAGAAACTCTAAGAGGAAGACAGGTGGAAGCGGCATAGGCCACTGGAAAATTCAAGCCAAAAAAAAGTAAAAGATTAGCTGGACAACAAAGTGAAACGGTATTTTAGGCAAAGCCAACACTATGTTGAAGAGAAAAATAAAAAACCTTGGCTTCTAGTAGTTTGGCACAGCAGGATCAAACATGTGGGCAAAATGGTATTTTTAAACAGCAAAGTAATCTGAAGCCTCATCATGAAAAGCACTTAGGTCATGTGTAAGGGTAATGAAACTTTTGTACTTCAGGCACTAAGAGGTTAATGAAATATATTAATTAAAGTAAAATCATGATCAGGTTAATGATTTGGAAATGATCCTTTCAACAGTCCAGGAACTCATCCTAGAAGCAGGGATAATGTATTTATCAAGCTATAAAATAATGAAGGCAGAAATGAAGCCACCAGCTATAGCTAAAGCAGAGACTTTTTTTGAGATATGTGAGAAATACATTTAACAAGTGTAGATGAATAATAATTAACTAAATAAAAAACTAAAAAGTGAGAACGATGTGAAGATATGTAATTTGCACCACTAAATCAAGATATGATAGCTCCAGGGGTAAGAAATGAAAGAGAAACAGTTAAGAGGGAATGGGTTAGAAAGTGAGGGAGAGTTCTACAGCAGAGAGCTTCCCTTCCTGGCTGGTGGGTACCACTCCACGTATTTTGGTTTTTTTGTTTGTTTGGTTTTTGGTTTTTGGTTTTTGGTTTTTGGTTTTTTTGAAACAGGATCTCACTATGTAGTGCAGGCTGGCCTTGAATGCATGGTGATCCTCCTGTTTCAGCCTCCCGAGTGCTGGGATTATAGCCCTCATACCCAGCCCTCAATGTACTTTTGATGGAGTTATCATACCCAGCCCTCAATGTACTTTTGATGGAGTTATCAATCACCTACCACAGTACCCAAAAGATAAGCAGATGACCCATACTAACTAAACAGAATCCTTCTAGCAGACTGACATACACGACAGACAGGGGTGGAAGGATGACACTTCTTTAATCTCATAACATAAACTCTTACAATGATAAGTATGAATCATCAATGTCAGTATCCACTGTTAATGAAAGATGGAGAGAACCTATTTCAGAATAAATTCATCTGTCAATAGAGGGAGACAGTGATGTGCTGGTGATATTTGAATCCTGAAGGTAGCCTCAACCTTGTGGAAACCGTGATTATTTCAAAGCATGACTAGTTTTTTGTTGTTGCTTTTTTTTTGTTCATTCATTCATTCATTCATTCATTTGTTTTTGTTGTTGCTGTTGCTATTGCTGCTGCTTCTATGTGCCATAACAGTCACAGAAAGATTCCTGACAAATAAAAGGCACATTTAGTCAAAGGCAGATGAAGCTTGAGATGCCTACATAGAAACATCTAATCATTAGCTGGGATTATAGATCAGAAGAGAGTCTAAAGCTAGAAATACAAAAAAGGATCTATTTTAATTTTCTCCTTGATATTGAAGGATCATTGAGAATAGTTTTGAAAGAGATAATTTTTAAATGTTTAGGAGACTACAACTTTATTTCTATTTTTAGTACACGTAAAGGGAATAAGAGCAAAAACATGTTAAAAGTAAAACTAAAGCTGATCTTTTTAGTAACTAAGGAGAGCTATATTAACAAGAACAAAGTTAAACACATATGCATGAACACACATATTCCTACGATATACAGTTTTAGAGCAAAAAATACTGGCTCTAATATTTGACAGTATGTCATTTTGTGATTAACTCTTCCATATTTCAATATCCTTATCTACAAAGAGGATAACAGATGTGAGTTAAGTGTGTTAAGTGTTTAAATTCTTTGCCTATGTTAATTCTTAACCAGGAATACATTATTATTATCTTGGAATTAAAGAATTTTCACTTTGTGGTTTACTTTTATAACTTTGTATTATTATACTAATAGCAAAATAATTTCTATTTTCTCTAACATATACCAAATGGCAGAAAGAAAAAATATCTCAGAAATTCTGAGTGGTCAAAAGAAAAACCAATCTGACACTGAATTGGCCATAAATGAGAAAATATATAACCAATAGATATATTCACAAAAAATTTTATATGAAGTCTGAAATTTAAAATACTTTTCTTTTCCTTCTTCTTTCTGGATGCTTTTCACATATACCTTCCCCACAGTTTCTAACAGTTTTATACTCTCCATTATCCAGAGTTGTCCAATTAAAAAAAAATCATGCTATTTATTACTCATACAAGAACACTTTGGAAAGTAAAAGGAAATTATCAATTACTTCAGGCAAAGTATAAAGAAAGCAGAGCCCAAGAGAGGCACAACACATGATCTTGATGGTCAAATTTTTCCCTGCTCCTCAGAGATGTAGGTCATATAAGCTTTTGCTAACATAAAATTAATTTTCCTTAGAAGGCAAAGTTTAAGGATATAGCTGTTCCTCGCCCAGGAAATGTATGCACTTCAATGGTTAGCTTAACCTACTTATAAAAATTTCCAGCATCTTTACCAGAACAGTAAAGAAATACTTTGGAACACAAAAATTTTTCTTGATGTCAATATCACCGAGTAACACCAGGCCTTAAATCTGAGAAAGTTTTAGTATACTTACTGGAGAATTTTTATGAATCTTGGAATTAAAAATACATTTTATTTATCATGTCTCCCATCTTCCCTCAGATCAAACTTCTCAGAAGCTCAGGGAGCATTTAGTTAGCAATTTAATTTCACATATAGCACATAGTGTGTTGATGAGTAGATAGAATCAACATGTGTTATTCAATCACACCCTTAATTACAACAACTTATTTTAAATCTAGCCTACCTTAGAGTGGAGATGGAATGCTGACATAATGGCAAATTCGTTCAACAAATTAACTAATTGCCCTAATAAATATTTGCAAATAATTTTTATTGTCTCATATAATATATACATTGGTATCTAAAAGAAGCATGGTAGTATTAAATACAAAATAAACATAAGTGTATTATTAATTTCAAAGGCAATTTCCCCATAACCATTATGCAGAAAATTCAAACCATAAAATTATTTTCAGTATCAGTAAAAAATACAAATTATTCTGATAAACACATTTTCTAAAGGTTCAGCCCATAGTTTCTTATAGAAAAAAAATTCTTACCCTAGTATTTGTTTTTTATATCTATAAAAAATTTCATTCCTGTATTGAAATAGGAAGAAAAGGTGACTATGAAACCCTGTGAAAAGGATAACCAACATGGTAAATGTATACAGTTAACAGTTATAGAATGAATTTATTTACATACATATGTAGAGTGCTACATTTATAGTTCCACTGAAAAAACGATGGAAAATGGCCAAAAGCAAAGGCAAAAATTAAACTAGCATGAGACAAAACTGTGAGCAACTTCTCTACTAATAAAACATCAAAGAAATAAGCCAACATTGTGCTAGCTGTTTAGTATGTCTAATAAAACAAAGTCAATTATCCAATAATGAACAGGGCCCAAAACATAAATTTATGATTCAGTTTATGCTACTTTAAAAATAACATTTAATGTTTATCCCCTCTTGGAGAATATGGACTTACAGAATAAGGAAACGATGTGTGGGCATAAATAAAGGTTATAGAGAGGGAAGACAACACTGACATTATCATGTGCAAATACTGAGATAGATAACAGAAATTCATTTTATCAAAGAAGATATATTGTCTTTCAAGTCCTCTATCAGAAAGGACAGTCATGTTAATGGTTCAAATCAAATTTTACTCAAAGATTTGTCTGTACACATGGTTGTGAATTTGGTTTCTGCATACACTACCAATAAGATACACCAAATAAGTATACCAATGAGGTGAACCAAGTATGTTCAGCTTTTTGAAAACATATAACTGAGCATGTGGTACATGGCTGTAATCCCAGCACAAGTGAGGCTAAGAAAAAAGAATTGCTATGATTTTGAGGCCAGTCTGGGCTATGTAATGAGTTCAGGACCAGTCTAAACTACATAGCAAGGCTCTGGCCCCCCCATCAAAACAAAACAGAAACAAAAACAACAAAAGTAAAAACATATAGTATATGAAATTTTCTGAAATATGCAGTCAACTCTAAATTATAACACAAAATTTATATTCACTTTGTATAATTTTGTCTTATACAAATAAAGGTAAGATTTTCTGAAATATGTATATAGTCATCTCTAACTTATAACTCAAATTTTTCTCCAATAGGCTTAAGTCATCTCTAACTTGTAACTCAAAATTTATGCTCACTTTGAATAACTTTGTGTCATACTATATAAAGGCTAAGAAGTTACATATTGAAGAACACATACAACCAAATGGACCAGGTACATCTGAAATATTACAATTATTAGGAAGTCCAATTTAGAATATTTTAAAGCCAAAAAATGCCAATTTAGTTAATCGTTTTATGTTAACGTGAAATAAAAGACACACTAGCTGAATCATAAATGAATTTTCATTAGCAAAATACTTTGTTTTATATAACTATAAAAAAATAACTAAAAGTCTAAGAATTTTAAGAACAAAGTTCCTGCAACAAGCTTCAATTTCTGGGAAAATCAGAGTAATTACCTGTAATATAACAAGAGCGTTTTCTATGGAAAGGTCATCTGATGGAAGGCCTTCACTTTTCCAAATTAACTGCTCACTTTCAGTACAAAGAAATCTCCTCAGATCAAATTCTGAAAAGGTAAGCATATCAGTAATATTTTACTACACAATTGATGAAGAAAAAGGCATGAAACTATTTAAAATATCCTCAAGCAAAAAGTCTATGACAACCCCTAATTGGAAACCCATTCATCCACTTACGGCACCCAAACTCTAGGGGTAAAGTTAATAACAACAACAACAACAACAACAAAAAACCAAAAAAACAAAAAAAAACCCCACAAGTTCAATGAGGCAGAACTCAGTTAAATCTAATTTATTTGCACTGCATGTTTTCCAACATAGTAATTCTGTGTGAAAGTCAAAAAATTCACAAGAAATTTTAGAACTAAATCTCATCATATGAAATTACTGTAAAATTACAATGCTCAGCTACAGTATCAAAAAATTGAGTGTTCTGTTTCTGATAGTAATTTAGAAATACATGTCTCTTACTTACAAAGCAATTTGCAAAACATAGGAAGCTTGGCAAATCTAAAGAAGCTATAGTATTCCTATAAATTACAGAAAATTTTCCCTATTTAAATAAAGTAACATTGGTCAAAGGTGCATTTTTAATATACTGAAATTTCAAATTCAAGAATAACTAACTTTCAAGACCAGCTGACTTGGTCCATTCTTCCAAACAGGCTTTCCTCAGGCACTCAGGAGCAGCAGCAAGATAGGTAATAAATGCAGCAGCTAGTTGAGCTCTTTTAGGAAGAGTAGCTAACTCTTCTGTTATCTCTGCAACCTGGAAAAAGGGACAGGAGTATATATGGATATACAACGGAAGAAAACAAGTCAGAGAGTTTTGCCTATGGAAAAAAATATCACCCATTGGTTCAGTAACCCCTTAGCTTGAGACAATGGTCAATATTTTAAAAGACCAAGACAATATTTTAAAAGACTTTGATATAATATTTTAAAAGTATGAAATACTAATATATTTGCAGAAATAAACACTTTGTCATTAGGGGTTCCTACTGACTATTATGCATGCAAAGCTTTGATTCTGACCACAATTAAATGTGTATTTGCTTCACTTTGTAAAATAAAAACTAAAACATAGTGTATGAACAAAGGCCCAAAAAATCACAGGAGATTAATTTGTGAAAACTTTGCAGGTAAAGCATAAGATTACACAGAAAGGGTGGTGATACAGGAGTAAAAAGAGAAGCAAAGTTGATTAGAGGCAGACTGTGAAAGAATTTCCATGCAATTCAAAGAATTTTCTGTTTTAATCTGTCTCGCAAGCAACTGAGAGTGTAAGCAGGCCGTGAGGAAAACAGTCATCCAGGTTTTTAATTCAGTTGACACAAGAAGGATGGACTTTAAAGGGTGAGATGAGAGAAGGGAAGGAGACAAGCGAGGACAATCCAGATGATGAAAGCAAAAGACTGGCACCAAAGATGGAAGACAAATTTGAAGAACATTTGCAAATGGGTGTACCGAATAAGGGAGAGTTTGAAACAACACTCATGTTTTTAGTTCTTGAAAACCTGGAGGAAATAAAACACGTTAATTAAGAATTAAAGGAGATATGGAATGAGAAAAAATAAGATCAGACATGTAGGATTTGTGTTCCTGAGAAATAACTAAATGCAAATATCTAAAATTAATTAAATGATGCAGTCTAGAAATATGGCACTGGTACATTTCTCACCTGCACCATCATGGTACAGATGAGAAACCGACAAAGACAAAGCCTCACTGTGTCAGAGAAAGGATCTAAGGAAGGGAACACTGAAGACAACATTATGGGTTAGCAGACAACAAAGAGGGACCGGCAGGGGCAGAGGTAAATAAGACTAACAAAGGTAAGCTAACGGAAAATTTCAAGAAATAAATGGACATCAGTGTGGAATCTTAAAATTACTATCCTGATAAAGATAAATTGTTTTAAAAACTCTAAGGAGTATCAAATTTCCATTAGATCATCTTCATTCCTGTCATTTCTCTCAAAAATATAGGTAACTGAAAAGAGAATGAATTGGTGCTGTCCTAAAATCCATCCATATAAAGATGTTTACTGATTCATTCACTGATTACTTGTATCTAGAGCAATTGTCTAAAACCAGCTGCAAAGTATTTAGTATTTTCTCCTTTTAAAGAAATAAATACATGACACCATAAGTTTCCTGTTTTAAAGGAACCCTTTCAATCAAACAAACCTGTGCATTCCATCGCCTGTGTTCTCGATCAAGCTGATTAATTAAGACTTCTGCAGCTTTGATTGTTTCCTGTGCTTTGCTGACTTCAGCTTCAAGTTTGGCAGCTTCTGAAGTCCTGCTCTGAAATCTATGACATTAATATTTAATTAAAAGTAAAATAAATTTCAGGTATGTTTAATGAAATTTTCACTTAAATATACTTTCATACCTAAATTTAATTATGATAATCATGATATTTGTGTACAAAATATCCCTCATTAAACACACAAATATACCAACATACAAAGTGCACCATTCTTTACCTCAAAAAGTTGAACAAGGGCCCTAGACCCTACTATATTATGTGCAAATTTCTCAGTATGGCAGTCAAGGCTCTATTTTAAAATTGGTCCAAAACCAGGTGTGATAGTGCATGCCTGTAATCTCAGTGCTTGGGAGGCTGAGGCAGGAGCACTGTGAGTTTGAGGCCAGTCTGGGCTGCAAAGTGAATTCAGGACCAGCCTGAATTACATAGTGAGTTCCTGTCTCAAAAAGACCAAAAAAAAAAAGTGACAGATCCATTCTACCCATCTAATTTCATTTTTATTCCAGTTCTATTAAAGTATATGTCAATATCTGAAAATTTTTATATTATCTGAAAATAACCTATCCTTTATTTTCTGTTCATTTCCAACCACTCTCATCCATATTTACCTTACAGCCAAATCCTCTCAAACAGCAACATACTCAAAATATAAATAACATTTCAAAACTCACCTCACTAGCCAGTCTAACATAGTCACCTAGACATGGCTCATTTGCCACAGCTCATATCTCTGTATTTAAATGATCTTCCTTCAAAATATTTGTACAATTGTATTATTTTATTAAATATAATGGTAACATTCTACATTATTCAACAAATACATAATATGCCCATGATTTTAAAAATCTTTTTATAAAAGCATCTCAATTAATTCTTATAACAAAAGTTCAAAATGAAATTTTTATTTCTCATATTACAGATATGGAAAATCAGACTAAAGAGATTTTTTTGTTTTCTGTTTTTTGTTTTTGTTTTGTTTTGTTTTGTTTTGTTTTGTTACCAGGAATCACATTCAAGACCTCGTGCTTGCTAATCAGGTGCTGTGTCACTGAGCTATATCCCTGGCCCCTAGACTAAAGAGATTTTGCACAAGATCTCACCAATCATTAATACAGCAGCTAAAATTCACATACAGGCATTAAATTTCATGCACTTTATAGTATATTTCATAATCTCTGTCCTTTGCTTTCTCACCCTAGACATAAGATTCTAGAACTGAGCTATCCACTACAGTAGCAAAGTTACATGTGGCTATTTAAATTAAAAATAGGGCCCAGGGATACAGCTCAAAGGCACAGCACCTGCCTGGCATGCACGAGGTCCTGAGTTCGACTCCAGTGCCCTAAATTAATTAATGAATTAATTAATTATAAATAAAATTAAAAATTCCATAGACATACTACAGAAATTACAAGTACTCAGTAGCCACTTATAACTGTTTGCTATCATAATGGACAGCATGTATAGAATACTTCCATCATTTCACAAAATTCTACTGGATGTGCTGCTCTTCAGAACCAGAAAGCTACATCATTACTCACCAAAAAAATTCACACTACTCTTGTGCATGATTCTACAATAAATACTTAATCAACTCTGAGATGAAAATATGTATTTTTTTAAATGTCAAAAAATCTTTTTTCAAATTAGAATTAAAACTGATAGATCATAATTATTTTTCAATTCCCTTTCCCTGTTGGAAGAAAACAAGACTGCCACTCAAAGCCTAAAGCCAGTTAAAACTTAATTAAGGATCAT
>PVJX010010376.1:0-57289 GCA_004027295.1 Dolichotis patagonum | reverse complement strand
CTCTTAAGTGAAGTAAATCAGACTTGAATGTGGAAACACTATTGTCTCACTAGTGTAAGAAACTGAAAGAGTAAATAAAATCTAGAAGTTATAATAGATAAACAGTAAAAGGGAAAGAAACTGCTCAAAAGGAAATTATACTGTATGATCAATTTTGCATGCCTGTATCTGGTAAACTGCTTTGAAGATAATAACATGCAATATAACAACCATTGTTAAATTCCTATCACCTTGATTTGAAATCCTATATGCTATTGATTTTGTTGTTGTTGTTTTTCTATTGTCACTGTTATCTTTGTTTGCTTCTTGATTTTTCTGTGTTTTCACTCTTTAAAATAAAAAATTCCAGTAATTAAAAAGTTAACTGAGGGAGTGAATCATGTTTATTGACTGAAAATCAGATTTATATAAATAAATAATTTTCTTTGAGGGTAAATGGTAGTGATGAGCTGAAAATAAAAAGGTATTCCTACTCTTAGGAAAAAGACTAGTCTCAGCCCTTTTATTGGTGTAAGTTTTCAATACATAATAAATACATACATTGTGGGAAATTGGTGTTGGTATATATCACATCTGGATCCTTTTTACTTCCCATCCCCTCTCCTCCCTCCTGTCCTCCCCTGTCCTCAGGTCTCCTTTCCCATCTCCATATAGCATATCTCCCTGTTTCCTATAATCTGTCTTTTATTTTATTTTTATTTATACTTTGGAATTCTTATGTAGGAGAAACTATGTGGTATATAATCTTCTCTGTCTGAATTATTTCATTTAACATTATGGTCTCAAGGTGCATCCATTTTCCCATAGATGATTCAAGTTTATCCTCCTTTGTGATTATATAAAACTCTATTATGTGTTGATACCACATTTTCTTTATCTAGTCATCTACTCATAGACACATAGGTTTCCTCCAAGATTTAACTATTGTGAACTGTGCTGACATATACATCGGTATGAGTATATTTCTGCAATACAATATCTTTATCTCTTTGGGGAAGATATCAAGAAAAGGTATAGTTGAGTCAGATGGAACTTTTATTTTTAATATTCCAAGGAATCTCAATACTGATTTCAATAGTGGTTGTAGTAGTTCACATTCTCCCCAGCAATATATTAGGTTTTCCTATTCCCATAATTTTACTAACCTTATTGTTTTCTGTGTTCTTTATGATGATATTCTTTCTTGAGTATGATGGAATCTTAGTGTTGTTTTGATTTGCATTCTCTAATAACCAGAGATACTGAGCTTTCTTTCATGTACTTACAGACCACTTACACTTCTTTTGGGAAATGTCTATTCATTTCAGCTACCTATTTTTTTGTTTGGGGTCTTTTATTTTGTGGTGTTTGTGTTTTGAAGTATTTACATATTCTGGATATTAGTTCTCTGTCTGAGATGTAGCTGGCAGAATTTTTTCCAATCCTGTATGTTGTGCCTTCATTCTTATAGTTGTTTCCTAAACTATGCAGAATAATTTTATATTTGATATAATCCCATTGTTTATTCTTTTTTAAAAATATTTTTATTTATTTAAAGAAAAAAGGAAAACAGAAAAAAGTATAGAAGTAATACAGAATTTCAAAAGAAATTCACAATAAGAAATCACTATTTGATACATTACATATTGTCATCTTAGAAATAGTTGTTCAAGTCTCAAAATTAAAGCATAGAATGTGGACAATCAAACTATGAGTGTGTAAACTGTTCTGTTCAATGGTCCAATAAAAACTTAGTAATGTGGTTATCTATGGTACACACTTAAACATACATGCAGTCATATATTATTTTTTCACGTCAGACGAGTAGTGTGCCAATGTCATAACAAGGTTTGAAGGAAGCACATATCATGCATATAGCATGAATACCCAATCATCATGCTTATGAACCTTGCAGTTATATTCTTTAGAGCACTTTCCTTCCTTTTCTTTTTACAATAGCTATTATGCATTTTGAAACTCATTACTCCTACAGTTTTTATTACTTTTTACACCATAGATACAATATGATATTTATAAATATGATTCTTATTTATTTCACTTATGAGGAAAGTCTCCAGTTGCCTCCATTTAACTATAAAGGCCTCAAGATCATCCTTTTTTATAGCTGAGTAATATTTCATTGTATTAAAATACCACAACTTTTTCATCCACTCTGTGGTTGATGAGCATTTTGGTTTCCAAGATTAGCTATTACAAATTATGCTGCTATAAACATGGATGCACATATATAACCATGACATGACCTTTCAGTTTTTCTGGGGAAATACCAGGAGGGCAATAGCTGGATTGAATAGAACTTCCAATCCTAGTTTTTTGAGGAATCTCCATACTGATCTCCATAGTAGCTGCACCAGTCTGCACTCCCATCAACAGTGGAGAAGTGTTCCTTTTCCCCCACAGCCTCGCCAACTTTTATTATCAGTTGATTTCTTGATGGCAGCTATTCTTTCTGGGGTAAGATGAAATCTCAATGCTGTTTTAATTTGCATTTCTCGAATGACCAGTGATGGTGAACATTTCTTCATGCATTTATTTGCCATTTGTATATCTTCATCTGAGAAATATGTGTTCATCTCACATGCCCATTTTTGGAGAGTGTCTTTGAATTTGGGGGGCCTGATGTTTTTTAATTCTCTATATGTTTTGGATATAAGCTCTTTGTCTGAGGGATTGATGGTTAAAATTTTTTGCCATTCTGTGGGTTTTCTTTTCACTCTGTTGGTGATTTCTTCTGATGTGTAAAAACATTTTAATAATATAAGATCCCAGTTGTTGATGCTTTAAAGTGTTTCCCATGCAGTTTGCATTTTGTTCATGAATTCTCTGCCTACTCCTGTATCTCTAAGACTTTTATCTACCTTGTCTTCCAGAAGATTTAGTGTTTGTTTTAATATTTAGATCTTTGATCCATTTTGCTTTTATTTTAGTTCATGGTGATAGGCATGGGTCTAGTTTCAGTCTTTGGCATATGGAGAGCCAATTTTTCCAACACCATTTATTAAAGAGGCTATCCTTCCTCCAGTGAACATGTTTAGGCCCTTTGTCAAATATAAGGTGGCTGAGAGTCTTTGTAGTTGTGTTTTCATCTTCTAATCTGTTCCATTGGTCCTCAGGTCTATTTCTTTGCCAGTACCATGCTGATTTTATCACAGTAGCTTTGTAGTATAATTTCAAGTCAGGAATTGAGATGTCTCCCTTCTTGCCTTTGTTCCCCAGAATTGCCTTTGCTACTATAGGTTTCTTCTGTTTCCAAATGAATTTTAGGAATGTTTTATCTAGATCTGTAAGGTACATTAATGGTATTTGGATTTGGATTGCATTAAATCTGTATAACAGTTTTGGGAGTATGGCCATTTTCACAATGTTGGTTCTTTCTAGCCAAGTGCAAAGAATATCTTTCCATTTTCTAATATCCTCTTCAATATCCTTTTTTAGCATAACATACTTTTCCGCATATAAGTATTTTACATTCTTGGTTAGGTTGCTTCCTAAGTATCTCATTTTTTTAGATGCTGTTATGAAAGGTGATATTTCCATAATTTCTCTCAGTGAGTTTCTTGTTTGTGTACAGAAATGCTATTGATCTTTGAGAATTGATTTTCTATCCAGCTACACTGCTGAATTTATTTATTACCTCTAGTAATCTTTTAATGGAGTTTTTGGGGTCTTCTATATAGAGTATCATGTGATCTGCAAATAATGATAGTTTAACTTTTTCCTTTCCTATCTTTATTCCTTTTTATCTCTGTCTTGTCTGATTGCTCTGGATAATACTTCCAGAACTATATTGAGTAGGAGTGGTGATAGTGGACATCTTGTCTTGTCCTTGATTTTAGAGTGAAAGCTTTCAGTTTTTGTCCATTTAGTATAATGTTGGCTATTGATTTGTCATAGATGGCCTTTTTGAGATTGAGGTAGACAGCATGTATTCTGAGTTTCTGATGGGTTTTTATCATGAACAAGTGTTGGACTTTATTGAAAGCTTTTTCTGCATCTATTGAGATGACCATGTGGTTTTTGTCTTTGGCTCTGTTGGTGTAGTATATTACATTTATTGATTTATGGGATGTTAAACCATTTATGCATTCCTGAAATGAATCCCACTCGGTCATGATGTATAATCTTCTTGATGATTTGTTGCATTCTATTTGCCAGTATTTTATTGAGAATCTTTGCATCAATGTTCATTAGTGAGATTGGTCTATAGTTCTGCATTTTGGTTGGGTCTTTTTCTGGCTTGGGTATCAGAGTAGTACTTGCCTCCAGGTATGATTTAGGGAGAATTGCTTCCCTTTCAATTTCATTGAAGAGTTTAAGCAGTATTGGCATCAAATCTTCTCTAAATTTCTTATAGAACTCAGCTGTGAATCCACCAGGACCTGGGTTTTTCTTTGTTGGTAAGTGACCACATTTTCAGTTTCAATAGCTGATATTGGGTTGTTCAAAACTGCTATATCTCCTTGATTTAGCTGTGGTAATTCACATGTTTCTAGAAATCTGTCAATTTCCTCTGTGTTTTCTTCTCTATGTGAGTAGAGATTTTAAAAGTAGGTATTCATGATCTTTTTAATTTTCATAGGATCTGTGGTAATTTCCTTCTTTTCAGTCCTTATTGTGTGAATATGGGTTTTTTCTTTCTTTTTTTGATAAGGTTAGCCAGAGGTTTATCAATTTTGTTTATTCTCTCAAAAAACCAGCTTTTTGATTCATTGATTCTTTGTATTTTTTTTTTAGTTTTAATGTCATTAATTTCTGCTCTGATCTTTACAATTTCCTCTCTTCTATGAGCTTTGGGTTTAACTTGCTCTTTTTTTTCTAGAAGCCTGAGATGTAGCATTAGGTTGTTTATTTGTGCTCATTCAGTTCTCTTGATATGACAATTTATTGCTATATATTTCTTTCTTAAGACTGCTTTCATTGCATCTCACAGATTATAGTATGTTGTTTCTGTATTTTTTATTGAGTTGTAAGTATTGTTTTATTTCTTAATTTCATCTGTAACTTACTGGTTGTTTAGAAGGTTGTTATTTAATTTCCATGTATTTATGCAGGTTTTGCAATTTCCTTTGCCATTAATTTCCAATTTTAGTCCACTATGGTCAAATAATATGCATGGGATAATTTTGCTCCCTTTGCATTTACTTAAGAATGTTTTATGAGTTAAAATATGGTCTATTTTGGAGAATGTTTCATGTGCAGCTGAGAAGAATGTATATTCTGATGTGGTTGGGTGGAATACTCTGTAAACATCTACTAAATCCATTTGCTCACAGGTGTGATTCAGTTCTATTATTTCTTTGCTGACTTTTTGTCTAGTTCATCTATCCCTTTGTGACAATGTGGTATTAAGGTCTCTTATTATAATTGTGTTCTTGTGTATTCAGTTTTTCATGTCCATTAGTATTTGCATTATATAGTCCAGTGCTCCTGTATTTGGTGCATATATATTTATTATTGTTAGTCCTTCCTCTTGAATTTTTCCACTAACAAATATATAGTGAGCTTTTTTATCTCTTTTAATCATTTTAGGTTTGAAGTTCACATTGTCTGCAAATAGAATAGTTACCCTGGCTTTTTTCTGGGTTCCTGTTCTATGGAATACTGTTTCCATCCTTTGACTTTTAATATGAGTTTCTTTTTGATTCAGATGTGTTTCTGGCATGCAGCATACTGTGGGGTCCTGTTTCTTTATCAATTGTGTCAACTTGTTTCTTTCAATAGGTGAATTGAGGCCATTTACATTTATGGATATCGCTGATATGTACTGGCTTGACTTTGCCATGTTATGTTCTAGTTGTTTTTATTTTTTTCTGCTTTTCCCCCTTGTTTAATTGCTTGTTCTACCTGGTGGTTTCTTTCTATTGTTGTTCTGGAGATTGTGATTGTTTTTACCTCTATCTAGTATGTCTTTCAATACTCTCTCTAGGGTTGGTTTAGTGGAAATAAATTTCTTCAGTTGTTCTTTGTTGTGGAAGTATCTTGTTTCTCTATTAAATTTGAAAGAAAGTTTTGCTGGGTACATCAATCTGGTTTGAAAGTTGTTTTCTTTCAGGGCTTGAAACACCTCACTCGCTCCTCTTGACTTGAGGGTTTGTGCTGAAAGGTGTGCCGTGATTCTAATGGGTTGTCCTTGATAGGTGATAGGTGTCTTTTCTCTAACTGATTTTAGTGTTCTGTTTTTATGTTGTATGTCTGAGATCTTAATTATTATATGTCTGGGTGTAGATTTATGTTGGTTGTAACTGTTTGGCATTCTATATGCCTCACTTATCTGCATATCAGATTTTTCTCCCATGTTTGGGACATTTTCTGCTATTACTTCTGTGAATAGTTTACCTATGTCATTTGTGTTGACTCCTGCATCTTCACTGATGTCTTATAGTCTTATATTGTTTCTCTTGGCATCATCTTGAAACTGCTGGATTGTCATTTCCTGTTGCTTTGTTATTTTTAAAAGTATGAGCCTTTCATGATCATTAATTGTGATCCTTTCCTCAAGGTCCAAAATGCTATCCTGTTTTATTTAAATGGTTTTGCATGCTTTGAATAGAATTTTTTTTGTTCTTTGATGTCTCTTTAAGTTTGTTTCATGGATTCTGCTTGTTTTCTATATTGTTCATTTGAGGTTTCAATGAGCTTCCCATGGTCTTGTCCTTTTTTAAAAATCTATTTCTTCTCTAGCTACACTTAGCAGTTTCTTTACTAAGGTTGTTATTTCTGTCTTTACAAGAGACATTACTTCTAGTTTGATTTCCTCTTTAGTCTTATGGATTTGTCTTTTTATTTCACTTGCTATTTTTTCAGATATTTCTGGTGTGTGACTTTTATAGTCCTCTATTTCAATGTCTCCTTTACTTGCTCCTGATGAACTGGATGTTTGCGATTGGATTTTGCTTTTTTATTTTGTCATGTTCACCTTTTAGGATAATATTTGGTCTTTCAATCCTACTAGTCTCACTTATCAGTAGTGTGTATTTTAGGGTATTTTAGGGTCATACTGTCTAACTGATATTTGTCCAACTTCTGAGTGCCACTATGAAGACATGAGCCAGTCACCTGAATTCCTCCTGCTGGATCTGTTGCATGAGTCCTATATTCTTCCTAGGCTGACAAACCTATCAGTATTGACATATATCAGCCCTTAGTTCCTGCTGTTAATGTATCTCCAGGTTGTTCCAGGTCACCAGATCTCCTGTCTATAGTGTTTGTCTTGGCTGGGGCCCTACTGTGTCACTGGGTGTCTCATAAGCCCTTCTGGTTTTCTCCTGGTTGGGGAGGCTATTTTGGCACTCTCCTCAACCTACCTAATGTTCTCTGTGTGGAGGAAGGACTCACTCACAATCTTGCCAAACTCTCCAAGGTTCCACTTCTGGAGGGGGCTTGGCTATTGCTCCTGTTTACCCACTGAAAGTGGCAAACTGTATTCTTATTTTAGGGGCAAACTCACCACATTGATGGGATCCTGCTGAGGTCTTCTGTTTGGATGAGCAGTTACTGAGTCTCATATCAACACAGCAAGGTTAATCCACTGCATTCCAATGTCCTGGGGGGAGGATTGGGAGCCAAAGATTGACAGCAATACTAGGTCCAGAAGGTGAGGGGTCCCAGAGTGCAGCAGTGGGACAGAGGGGTACAGAGAAGCTGCCTTGGCCTGGCCCTGCGTGCTGCTGGAGATCCTGTATCTCCCTGGGGGTCCTGTGTCCAGTGGTGGGTGGTGAGATGGTGGGGGTGTGGAAGGGGTGGGATTGGGGGGTCTGGCCTTGTGTGTTGCTGCTTGTCCTGCGTCCTGCAGCAGATGGTGGGAGGCAGGAGGGCAGGATCCAGGCCTTGTATGCTGCCACCCTTCCTGGGTCCCGTGGCTTTCAGTGGGGCCATAGAAGGTGTGGGCTTCAGGGGCTGGCCTCACATGCTGCTGCCTGTCCTGGGTCTCATGGTGGATGATGGGACAGAGAGGGTGCGGAAGGAGCAGAGTCAGGGGGGCTGGCCCCACATGCTGCTGCCTGTCCTCTGGATGGTGGGGACATGGAAGGGGCAGGTCCACGGGGCCCAGCTCTGTGTTCTGCCACTCGTCCTGGGTCCTGTAGCAAATGGCAGGGTCACAGAAGGTGCAGGCTCACATTTGTTGATTCTTGATACTATTTTTCATGTATTTGAAGTTCTGTTCAAAAAGTCCTTTGCCTATGCTTATGACCATAAGGGTTTTTCTTATTTTACCTCTAGGCAAATTAAGTATTTATGCTTTAGTATCCAGCTATTTGATACATTTTGTTTTCATGTAGCTAGAATAACAAATGAATCTACAGCATCTCAGATTGTAGTGCACTGTTGCTATCAATTCATCAGAAACAAATCTACAAATGAAAGTGTATGTATTATCATTTAAATTTATGTCAAAATATTTTTTCTAGGTTAAATGTATTTTATTGGTAAAAATTAAATGGGTTTAAATAGAAAAAAACTTTAATTTTTGTTAGTATATGTTTGCAGCACAGCACATAATCATTACATAGAATTACTACATGTACATAACACATCTTCATTCTTCTTAAATCCTCCCATTCCATGTTTCCTTCCTTTTTTCAACTGGAGATCTCCAATCAAGAGATTGATGTGCAATATCAGTAGTAGCCTTCATTAGTACAGAACAGCAGAGATGAAATAGAACCGTGGCGAGTGATGTGAGACACCAGACCTTCGCATAGAAGGGTGAGATTGGTTCTGTCAGTGAGTTTAGGAGAACAGAAAGCTTGATCTTGGGAAAAAATTGATTCTGTGATTTTCTTGTTAGTGGATTTGCAGGCTTGATCAACAAAGATCTTCCATATTATTGGAACATTCTAATGAATTTCTCATTATTAGGACCGTACAGAAAATGTAAAACTTATGTAATTTTTCAGAGCTTGAACAATATAAGCAAATATTATGACTATTGAAGACTATTATATTTTGCCAGTAAAAAAATAATCTAACCTTCATAACTAAGTCAAGAAACCTGCTTCCTCTTTTTTTCTTGTTCATGATATGATCTTACAGAACTCAATCATTATGCTTGTTAATTACAAAGTTGAACTAGTTGATTTTATGTCAAGAAATTGAAACAAACTCAAACTAATGTAAGCAAAATGATTCTATGTAAGGATGCCAAAATATCTTAGGGAACTCAAGTACAGTTGACCCTCTGGAGTGCTAGGACCAGGAATTTTAAAACTAGTGAAATTAGTGAACTCCTCTTATTTCCATCTTTGTGTGGGTTTTATTCACATCACTCTCTCTTTCTGGCTCTCTCTCTCTCTCTTTTCTAACACTACACCTTACCCTTACTTGCATGAATGGTTTTCTGTGACCATCTAGATCCAGTGCTTGAATTTTAGGAATTCAGTAACATTCAAAGAGTCTCTAAGTACTAAGGTGAGGTAAGAGAGACTATGAAGATGGGAATCTAAGGATAATTTTTAGGGTCTTGCTGCCAGGGTCATGCAAGTGCATATTGATCCCTAGTTGCTTTTTTACCTTACTTAGCTCTGATCCTAATAGAGTGACTAGTGATCTCTAGGTCTCACTTCTATGTTGAAGGGAGGGAAACATCCCCAGAATGTCTTGAATTAGATATCCAATCCATATCCAATCAGTATCACTCCAGGACAGAAGGTACATGTTGCAAATATAACTGATGAATGTCCACAGCTCTGAGATTTAAGGAACACTTATCAAGCAAAAGAGAACCATGGCTTTTGAAAGAAACTCAAATTTTTGTATCATAGAAGCAGTATAACCAGAGTGTTTTTGTCTTTTACATATTTGGTGCTATTTTTTCCTGTCCCAATGATTCCTAACCATGAGCATTCTACTAATCAACAATATGATTGTCAATAGGACACTTGAAACTTTTACACATATTGTTGCCCTTTAGAATACTTGGGGCGGTCAAGACTAGAAAGGGGATAGATGCTGAAGGATGGTTATGGTAAGTATTTTAAATCAATAAACCGTGATAATAAAATCCTTATTGGGTTGAGATGTGCCATATATGTTTAGAAACCTAGTAATAGCAAGAAGATGGAGAACAAAGTTTGCTTTCTTAATTTCTTTTTTGGGGGACAAAAGGAATAACAAACACAAAGTATATAGGTAAGAATGAGTAAGATCAATAAGTGCCTACAGTATATTGCAATGTTGCATGGAATACAAGATTTTTTTTTAATATCACAAGCCCCATCTCCCTAATATGAATGAAAGACTGGTGATGTTTGAATTGATTCCACCTTCATTTGTAAAAGACTTTTCCAGCGATCACTTTATTGTTTCATGAGTTTTGAGGAGTATCAGGTTGTGAGAGGTTTCTCCTTGTAGAAAATCATTTTTATAAAGTGCAAAAAGTCATTTTTCTGTTGATTTTTCCTATTTCCTATGGCTGCTTTGTGCAAGGGATAATCAGCATCAAGAAGACCTCTCACCCTTTTCTGCTCCTTGCTTGCCAGAATCAGTTGCTTTCTTACAGAAGTTTTTCTGCTTGTAAATCTAAACCCAAATGCCTTTGTTTTGCATTTCCCCAAAAAATAAAATTAAGCTCTCTTTGGAGAATCAAACTTTAATGAGAGGATGCTTATTGCTATAATTTCTATGAAGACATTATTTTTAAAAATGGTGAATATATCCATCAAAGTTTCATATGAGAAATTTCATTTTGGGAAAGGCCTTGCATTTTCCTTTTCCCTTAAGAACAAGTAACCTTTTCTGTAAGAACAATTAGAACAAAAGAATTAATAAGGCAGCCCTTTTTCTTTTGGCTACCTGTTTATTACCAAACATGCAGTCCACAAAATGCTCTACTTTTCATATTCTAGTTTTTTTTGATGAATGTCTGTTTTTCTAGTCTTATATTCTCAGATACTATTTTACTTTTACTTTACTTTTTAATCTGTCATATGTAAAGAGGTTGAAATCCATTGTGGAATGAGGATCGAGGAATAGGAAGGAGAACAGGAAAGAAAAAAACCCAAATTTTTTCTAAATAGAGTCTGAATGGGTTAGACTAAAAGGAAACCTCCATTACCACCACCGTGATGGACCGTTTGTTTATGAAACCCTTCTTGAATGTTAACAAACACGTTTCAAAACCAGTCTCATGACTAGGTATTATTGTACCTGAAGAATTAAAGTTTATTTTACTTGAAACCACCAATTTAAGCTTTACTACAGAGTTAAAAAGATATTACAGGTGGTTGTGATGTCAGATCAAGTTTGATTTCTCAGTTCTACTATCGACGATTTGTGAGACTCAAAGCATGACACTGAACACATTTTCTCTTGTGTAAAATGAGGCTAATAAGCACTTTATGCATTTCCCTCATCCTCTGCCAAACTGCGTGTTCTATACCAACTCTGGAAGTGTTACTCAGTCAGACCTGACATCAGCCTAGCCTTACCTTTTCCTTGGAACTGAAGTACCAAACTCAAAGTCTCTCAAACTGCAACTAGGAAGCACCAGCTTGTCCATTTGCTGTTTATCTATGTCCCAGCATGGAACTCTCCCAGGAGAGCCCTTGCAGAGAAGCCACTGTACATCTGAACAACAGGAATGCTCCAGCACAGGAATTTGCCTTCAAAGCTTCATGGAACAATGAGAGGGGGCATGTGTTCCAGTCCAAAACCTTTTCTGGGGCTAAGCTGGATTGGGGCAGCTCCAGCTCATCAAAAAAAAATCTAGAATATGAAAAGTAGAGCATTTTGTGGACTGCAGGTTTGGTAATAAACAGAGATGGATTTGGGGCAGGCCCCTGAATTTGGAGATGACTGTGTTGCTCCATCCAATGGGCCTTTTCTAGTTTCTGAAGCTGGAGAGGGATTTCCAGAGGCTGACAAAACATATGCAGTGGACAACCCCTTTGGATCACTTGGTACTTATGTGCTGTTTACTTCTAGGGTCCTGGGGGTATAACAGATGCATATCTGGGAACACTGAATGTGAGGAAACCTTTTTCTCCCTCTAGATGAGACAAATCTTTCACAACAGAGACCACATTGTTGATAGAGATAAAACATATGTATGCAGATGGAATTAGTTTTACTCTTATGCTTCAAAGAGTGTTGCTATATTTCATCCTAGTTTCACCTCCATATCTTTGTTGCTCCCGGGTGAAAGCCTTTTTCCATTGCCTTCATTTAGGGGACTTGAGGGCTTGGGTGAATTTTGGGGCAGCCTTTTGGCTGTCCATGGTTTGCGGCACTGGCATTGACTTATCTTGTCTGTGAAGATCTGCCTGACAAACTGTTGGAAATGGACTTGGAAGATGTTGAGGAAGCTGCCAACTTGCTACTCACTAATCTCAAGGTATTAGAAGAACTTTTTGTTTTATCTTGTAACATTACAGAAGAAAATAATAGAAGTTTGATCGACTAACCAATTCATATGGGCAGATGTGGGCATAACAGCTTATATTTTTATAAGAATGTTAGTAATTAATATCTATCGGCACATAAAGGACAAAAAACAGTGGATATATTTTTATTCTTTTCAGTGGAAAAAGCCAAGGTTGTACATTTGAAGTGCTTGTAACTCATTCATAAGTGGCTCTTCAATGTTTTATCAAGAGTGATCTCAAATCATGAATTCACTGGCTTCAGTGATTAGCTCAGCATGGGGTCGGTCAAATAAAAGAATGCTGAGAGTAAGAACAATGCAGTTCAATAGTGTAACTGAAGTACAACGTCTGAGCAGGATTATTAGCAGAACTGACCTGAATGCCTCATCTGATTACCTGAATTATCTCTTTGATTAGCTTCAGAGCTAGCGGCAAAGCTATGCTTGAAGTAAATGTCCAGTGTTAGGGGGCCACACTAGGAACAGAAGTCTGAACAGGAAGGGCCATTTTAGGAATGTTTGTCCAGTATTGTACTAATGAAAGTATAGTCCACAGTCCAGTGCTTTCAGCTTCAGCTAAGCTGTTAGAAATGCAGAATATTATTCCCGATTTCTGAATTGATGCCTGAACATTAACAAGATCCTTAAACCACTCTGTTGCATGTTACAGTTTGTGAAGGACTGAAATATCATAACTCAAAATTTTAAGTAGTCAAACATCAATCAGATTAAGATTTAGTTCTCTTGAGGAGGCCCCAAATTATTGATATTTTCATTAATGATTAAAATGATAAAAATACAAATAGATATCATATGGTTAGGTCTCAAGATCAATATATTAGAAAACTGAACCATATTCCCTTGTCATTTTGCAAGCCCAAAAGTTCAAATTCTTAGGGTTCAATTGAATAGTAGTGTAACATACCAGCTAACATTCACTGAGTGTTTATTTACTAATCTGTATGCCAAATACATGTCACTCTATTTGACACTCACAATAGCTTTATGAACTGTGTAACATTACAGGTTAAATGTCCTTATGTCCAAAGATCTAAAATCTGAAATTTGAAATTTTGAGCACCAAAATGTTGTTTTGAAACTAAACATAGTGGCATCTGTTGTCTTCCCAATACACTAGGGATTATAAGTGGTTTTAGACATGCTTTTAATACCATTGTCATTTGAAATCTTAACAGTTGATTCTCTTCTACCATGGGCAAAATTGACTTACCTGGCTTATTAATAAATGGGTAACGAATACATTCCTTCCTAATTCAGGGGTCTTTTGTGATTGGAAAGCAATGCTCAAACTCTTTTAAAAGTTGAGATAGGTAATTATATACCAGCTTGGACAAAGAAAGCCATGGCTCAGTCTTTTAAAAAATTTAGGCTCATGTTTGAAACATGTGAAATATCCCAATGTTTATTCATCACCCACATAATTTCGGTTTGGCTGTGACTGCATCTACTTGACCTGCTGACTTGAGCACAGTTGTTCTCCCCCAAGGAGATAGACTGAGTTCACTGAGGATCTAAATGTACCACACAACTAAGCAAGTTTTGGGACTCATTCTGTATCACTGAAGGTGCTGCTAGTGGTGCTTATTTTTCTCAAAAAATCTCTAGAGTGACTCTCATAATCAAAAAGTATTATGGCTTATATCTAAATGTTGCCCCCATCGAATTCACATGTGCTGATGGATGGGGCTTTTGTGAAGTGACTAGATCTAGGGTGTGTGAATGTGGCTTAAGCATTATGATTATTAAATTAGCCCACAAATACATTTAGTATAATTGTTGATGTGAATAATAGGAGGCACCACCCAAAAGGCTTATAGTCTGGATAGAATACAAGGGGAAAAGAAGAAAGGTAGGCCACTGCTTTGCTGCTTCCTACCTGCTTTTCCAGGGACTGTTTTCCCTCTTCCATGTCACCCTGGGAGCCAGCTGAGTATGGACTGAAATCTCTACTAACTGTGAGCCAAAATAAACCTTTCCTAAACTTGTAGGTGTTTAGCATTTTGTCTTAGCAATGAGAAAATTAACTAAGACACATTCTAGTACCAGAGTAGTACAGTTGTTGCTGTGACACTACTTCACCCTGTGTTTCAAGAAGCTTTTGGAACTAGCTTGTAGGAAGAGTTTGAAAAGTTTTTCAGATATGGTTGAAGAAGTAGTCTGGAATTCTATAAACTGAAATTGATGGTATATTCTATTAAAGCTCAGAAGATCAAAATGCTTATAGAAATGCATCTGGTAAAAAACAAGCATAGGAGGTTTCAGTTAGGAAGAAAGACTGCATTGGTTGTTGTACTCTAGATCATGTGTATTATTCTTAGTAGAAAATTTGTCTGCATTTTGCTTGTGTCCAGAGACTGGCTGAGACTGAGATTAAATGAAAAGGATTAATTTTGTGGAAGAAATTTCAAGGCAGCCTGACGCTGAGGTGGTGGCATGGCTGCTGGTAGGGGCTTTAGTCAGGTTTATATTGAGAATCAAAAGGAAACAACATAGCAGAATGACTTTAAAAGCTTTGAATTTGGCCAGAAAGGAAACTCCAGGAATGATGTAGAGCACAGTTGGAGGAGAGGAAAACTTGGTTGCTAGAATGATTGTCATTAAAAAGTTAAGTACTTTGGAACTGGACAATAAGAAAATATGGCCTAGGGGCAACATGAGAACTAGCAGGGTTCCAACCTTTGCAGCCTAAAAATTATAAAGGTGAAAGACTTTTCCTTGAGAAGAAGGCCACAAGGCACTGTGTTCCAGAAAGGCAGTGGCCTACAGAATTTTTCCCTCTTGATTGGGTCCATAGTACTCAACAATCTGGGTACTTGTCCCTATAGCCAGTAGACAAGGAAACCTATCTCCTGTTCCAGTTGGTGGAAGATTTTTGTATTGTTCATGTGGTGCTGATTTTAGACACATGCAGAATGCAAGAGTTGTAGGCTCAGTAAGGCTTCCACCCAGATTTTAGAAGAAGGCCTGGGAGGCCAGGCAGTATGATCCTGAGAGGGAAATATGTGAAGCCAAGGGCAGTGGGGGCCCCAAAGGAATGAAAAACCCAAGTATTTGGACTGTCTGAAGAAAACTGCATGGAGTGAGGAAAACATTCTCAAGAGACAAGCTATGAGAACTACAACCACAGACAGGGATACAGAGGGGAAACACTAAAGCCCTTTGGAGTGCACATCTTGTCATGGATTGCCCCAACATGCTGAATATTGAAATACTGAACTTAATGTTCACCCTGTTGCATTTTTGCCTTGCTTTGGTCTCATTCCCTCTCTATCCTCCTACTTCTACCTTTTACAATAGGAATGTTTATTTTGTCCCATTGTGTGCTGCAAGTGTTTAACTTTCTTTTCGTTTGTGCAGGTGCTTGCAGTTAAGAGTTTACCTTAAATCTCAGAAGAGACTATAAACTTGGACTTTTCAGCAAGGTTGAGACTGTTAGGACTTTGGCAGCTCTAAGAGAGATGAACTAAATGCACTTTTCATAGGGGAGGTGCATGTGTCTTTTAGCGCCCAGGAGTGGAATGTTATGGCTTGTGTTTAGATATTCCCCTAAATCCTCATGTACTTATAGATGGAACTTTTGGGAGGTGGCTGGATATAGGGTGTGTAAATATGGATAAAATGTGTGCAATTACTAAATTAGTGCACTGATAGGTTTAGCATAGTTCTGGGTATGAATACTTGGAAGGGCCACACTGGGTGTGGAAGGCACCACTAAGAAGGCTTATAGCCTGGGTGTAATATAAGATGAAAAGAAGGAAAGCAGGATTGTGGCTTCACTGCCTCCTGCCTGCGCTGCCATGGGCTGCAGGACAGTTCTCACCTATTAAGTTAGGTGAGAAATTATGAACTCACCTAACCTATCAAGTTACGTGAGTTACTAGGAATGTATCCTCATTGCAGAACACGTATAGAACAAGTGACCTGAGATGCAAGGTTTTACTGTATTGCACAAAAAGTAGTATTATTGCCTTGTCAGCATCAGTGGACACATCAATATGAGTTTATACCATGGTGACTCATTAATCCCTATAGTTTTGCTCCGATATACTCTGCCATTTTGTCTTATTATGAAGCTATCCAAAAGAGGAACACGTGCCAGCTTTTAAACTGCACCCTGCCCTAAAAGTTCAGGACAAATATTCTTAGCAGTAGGCAGGGTCAATTCTGCACCAGTAGTACAAGTCTTAGCTTCAGTAATGCTAAGTGTAGACACATTTGATGAAGTGGTGGTCTTCAATAATTGCTTCTGTTCTTTATGTTCACATCAAAAAAATCTCCAAAGATTTGTATTTTAACACAGGATGCTTGATTCCCATGTGGCAAAGCAGTTTTGAAGCCTTCATAGCTTCCTTGGATAGCCAGTTGCCTGGTAGATCTGAGTGCCAGAACTCAACATTTTTGAACTCTTTTCAACATACTGGCTTACTACTGGCCTGCAAGACAGCTTCTTCTGAGTATGGTTGATAACGAGTTTCCCTTTGGTGCTTAAGATCCAAAGTCCAGGAATTGATATGCTCTCCATGTGCAAAGGTGCAGACATCAGGCGAAAAATGGCCTGCTACCTGAAGCAGGTGGAAGCTACTGTCTGAATCAGTGGGCCCAATACCATCTTTGAAGTTCCATTCATGTACAGAGATCTGGTCACAATACCCACCTGCACACTGCAGCAGACAGCCAAGGTCCACACCTCTGGGGCTGCTTGTCTCTCTGGCACTTGACTCCTAGAATGAACTAAATTGGCAGTTTTCTTTCTGTGAAAAAGGCCAACGTGGAGAATTTTTATCACTGCAGAGAATGGTAGATGTCTCAATAACAGAGCATAAGCAGAGTAAAGCCATGGAATAACTGCACAGACATGGAAGAAGCAGTGGAAGGATGCCATAGACCAGGCTACCTCATAGAGCAGCCAAATGCTCCCTCTTGCTTTGTGTCCTGGAATGTGGGTGTTTCCTGGCTTTTGCTCTTGGGAGGTTATCTACATGGCATCTGTGGGGGAATCCCTAAGGAAAATCCAGAAATACTTCAGGGAAAATCTCCCGTGGACCAGAAGCGAACTCTTAAGCAAAGGCTGAGGGACAATGGGTTGTGAAGAAGAGGGTGAGATTGAGAGAAAAAAGAATGAGTATATGGCAGATTTGGGTGATGGGGTTTTCCTGGTTTCTTTAGATTAGCAACTGTCACAAAGGATGTGTGAAGCCCCAAATCCTAATTTATAAACATTGGCATACATTGTTATTTTAGAATTATGGATAGTCTTGCAAATTGAATAATATTTTATCTCCAGTAGGGATACCTTGGATCAGCTGTTGCCAATGAAGATGAATTCCCTGAAATTTCCAGGGTACATTTTGTGCTTAAACTGAAATTTAATTTGAATTTCTGATACTTGAGATGAAAGCTCTAAAATCACTCTCTGTTATGATACTTGCTGTAGATTCCCAGTAGACGTTTCAAAAGAATTTAAAATAATGTTGCTTTGCTTTATTCCTTGTGTATGTTATTATTTAAATTGGGTATGGGATTCAATTTAATCAAGTACCTTATAGTATCTATTAAGATTAAATGGGTTAATATATTTAGGCTTTTAGAACAATGTTTGACACATAGCAATGCCACATTCAAGTCAGCCATTGTTATTTTTGTATTTTCCTCTTTCAACCTGATAATGTGGTGAATTACATGTGCTAATAGACAGATTTTGTTTGTTCATCTAAGTTTAATATGTGAATTTCTCATATTAATTTGGGTTCAAAAATTTCTTTTGGAGTCAATTTAATTATTTAAATTTTCTTAGAATTTCATTCATATTTTATAGGAAAAAACTCATTAATTTGTCACACAATCTCTGTTATTTTATTTCTCTCTGTCTGACTTGTCAAATATTTGTCTATCTTATCTAACTGTTTAGGGGGTAAGGGTCAGCTTTTGGTTCATTTGCTGGTCAAATCTTATTTTTTATTTGTTCATTGATTTCTTGTTTTTTATATTAATTACTGCTGCCATTAGGGGTTTATTTTTTCTGAGTTCATGTTAAGCAGTTTTCTCACTGTATTAATATCTTAAGTAGTTTGTGATTTATTTTTGTTTTTCTTTGCATAAGAGTGTTTTTGCCAACATGTCAAATGCCCTGTAGACAGGGTATCTTAGTTACTTTTCTTGTTGTTGAGACAAAATACCCGACATCCAAAGTTAAAGGGGAAGAAAAATACAAAGTTAAAGGGGAACGGGTTTATCTCAGTGTATAGAGATTTCAGTCCATAATTGGCTCTCTTCAAGGCAGGGTGGCACATGGCAGAGAGGCAACAGGTCATGGCACTGGGAGATGGCAAAGGCAATGAGGGAAGAGAGCTTAATGCCGCTTCTGTATGGTATCCAGCCTACAGGGACTAGGGCAGTGTTTATCTGATCAATGGACTGATCCAGCAATCAGCTACCCTCAATTCCAGCACCCTTAACCCTGGCTTTGCACTACAAATCAATCACACAGTCTAGGTTCAGCCACCTCTGTGGAAAAAAAAGAAAGAAAAACCACATAAGGTTCTTGGAGGGCATCTAGACACAAACCATAACATAGGGAGAGGAGAACAATGTCACTTTGCAAGGAGAATCAGATTATCACTACCTGAACCCACTGCTCAAACTTAGTATTTCTAAAAAAGGATCTATTTGGCACAATGGGCTTCCCAATAGTACATGATATACATAATACTACTACATAGAACTACTCCTAAAAATGCTCTTGTGCTTGAATCTAACTGTCTTTAGTAATTTACAAATATTGTAACTGGAGACCAAGTTAAAGGGCACAAATAAACAAACGCATGGGTCACTTCGGGGAACAACTAACCTATGATAAGGTAATTGCATGGAAAAAAAGATGCTGGGTTAGGCTGGGGAAATTAAACGTAGAATTGTAAGAGCTTAAGTGGCAGACAAACAAGGTGCTATATGTGGTTCTTCTATTTACTGCAGCCTAGTAGGGAGATCTTTAGAACTTACCAAAAGGGCAACTCACATGCCCATAACTACTGGGTGCTCTTTTCACATCATTACTATTATATATTAAAACATATTCATCTTCTAGCTATCTCCAGGAGATAAAATTCACCTTATTTCCAAGTAAGTCATACTCTCATGTTAGCCAATTTAAGAAGAAGTATGACATCTATCTATTGGACAAACTTAAACAAAGTGCTTCCTCCATGTCAGGCCCTGTTCTGGGCATATAAATCCAAGAAATTGAAGATGTCATCAATATTCATCCATCCACAAGGTTAAGAGTTTTCTGAGGATGAAGAAATATGAATGGCAAATAAATACATGAAGAAATGTTCATCATCATTAGTCATGAGAGAAATGCAAATTAAAACCACACTGAGATGCCATCTCACTCCAGAAAGAATGGCCAGGATAGAAAACACTACCAACAACAAGTGTTGGAGAGGCTGTGGGGAAAAAGGAACTCTTCTACACTGTTGGTAGGAGTGTAGACTGGTGCAACCACCGTGGAGGTCAGTCTGGAGATTCTTCAAATAGCTGGGTTTGGAAGTCCCATTTGACCCAGCTATTCCACTTCTGGGCATGTTCCCAGAAGAACTGAAAACATCATACCACAGTGATATATGTGCACCCATATATGTGCAGCACAATTTGTAATAGCCAGATCCTGAAAACAACCTAAGTGCCCATCAACTGAGGAATGGATAAAAAAGTTGTGGCATTTTTATACAATGGAGTACTACTCAGCTATAAAGAATGATCACATTGAGATATTTATAAATAAATGGACACGATTTGAGACCTTTCTCTTAAGTGAAATAAACCAAACTCACAAGTGTAAATACTGTATAGTCTCCCTAGTATGAGCGTTGATAAGAGTATATAAGATTTTATGGTAATCATGAGTCCCCATCTCATAGCTTTGAAGCCTTTCAATGTTTTCAATCATCAGTTGGAATGGTTTTATTCTGTTTTGTTTGACTATATCCTGAGTGATATGAACAGCTGTTTTGAAGAAAACAAAACATTATGACAGCTATTACTGATTTAATATCATCCTTCTTAGAAGTCCTACCATGCTTCTAGTCTTCTACTACCATTGGTTCTATCTATCACATTGTGTCTTATTGGGATTTGAATATGTGTGATAGTTTAAACAAAATTTTTCTATCGAAAATCAGATATTATAGTATCCACTGATCATTTTCTGTTATTCGGTTCAGAAAGCCCTGTAATTGTTTCACTCTTTGCATGGCTTCATACTATTTTGTTATGTTTGATATTATTGTATTTGAAACTATGCTCAACTATAGCAGAGAAAGAGATATTGTGATAGCTACTGTTGCTGTCCGGTTGTCTTAAAGTACTGTATTGCCTATGTTGTCCTATTCTGATCTGCTCTGTACTGCCCTCTTTTGTTTTATTCTCTTTAAAATAAAATATAAAAATTGAAAAAAAAACTCAAGAAAAAAAAAAGAGTCTTCTGAGGTTGCTTGTGTCATCATACTTTCCTTTGTTTCTTTCTGATTTCCTTTTATAGGAGTCAGACTTTCCCAGTATTCTCTGGGCTTTCCTTGGAGAGGGGAGCAAAATTTTACTGCAGCATTCCTTTTTATTATGGCTACAGTGACCGCTTATCTATTTTGATATAGGGCTTTGTTCATGGAAGAAAACCCAAGTGAGGTCTCTTTAGTCTGAGGAAATGAATCCTCTTATGACAGACTTGAAAGAGATCAGTGAAAGACCCATGAAGACCAATGAGGTTAAACGGAGGCAGCACTAAGGTTACCATGGCATAATGGGAAGGAGTACAAGCCCAGAGTTTTCCCTTAGTTACAAGTGACTCGTGTTGGTGTCCTGTATAGTATGGCCCCATGTCGAGGACCAGAAAAACACAAATATGCAGCCAGAGCTTTGCACAACCAGATAAGGCCTTTTCAGAATTAAAACTAGAAAGAACATCTGAATGATGCTGTGCCTTCATTTGTTAGCTTGATTTTTGTTCTTGGAAATCGGAACCGGTGGCCAAATATTAAGTGACCTCTCACTGTGACAAGATAAGGGCAATGTAATAATCACTTCACCTGCCATGATTGCTCCAAATACTTTATGAAAAATGAATAAAATCGAACTCTCATTGCTTTGAGATAAGATCCTAAACAAGACAATAAATCATTCTGAAATTGCATGATATTATATTTAGGTTGCTTATACAGGATTGGAGAGATAAGGTTTTCAAACTCGCCCTTCTAATGATTTGCTTCTCTCCAGCACCATCCTCTGAACCATCTGAATAGGTATATCATACTAAAAATAACACAAAAACGCGGACTCGTATCAAAGTCACCTTAATGTAGTGGACATTAAGGTCAGGAAATGTGGACTATAGCATTTATGTGCACAAATGCTACGTGTGAAGCTGTCCCAACTTTCTTGAGCTCCTTGTTTTTATTTTTATTTATTTATTTTTTTTGGTACCGGGGATCAAACTCACGACCTCGCGCTTGCCAGGCAGGCGCTTAAGCCACTGGGCTAAATCCCCGGCCCGAGCTCCTTGTTTTGAAAACAACAAGGTTGTGTATGAAAGCATGTGGTTTAGTAAGTAGGATGAAAACATCCTTAAATACTCTTTGCTCTCCTCCCCAACTTTAGTAGGGCATCCCTCAAAAGATGTGTTTCCTAGTGTGTACGTGTGTGCACGTTTAGGCCAGAATGAAATAGAGAAAGTTCTACCAGAGGAGATATTTTTCCCTAAAAAATGTCTGACTTTTTATTGACAATTCAGAAGTATCTATGGGTGGGATGAAGGCTGAGGTACCATGCTGTGTATCTATAGAGCATATCTGAGTATTTAATAACTTAAGGGATTCTTTTCTTTGGCCTAAACACACACATACATGCACACTCAGTCACTTAACATGATCTCTCAGTTACGTCTATATTTAGGATGATCTCAAGACACATGAAACTAAAAAACAAAAACACTTTCTGAGTCACACCATGGTGACTCTTAAAATACCTTGGTCTAGTTGATAGAGTAGAAAACAAAGGACATGAGCCAGAATACATTTTGTGATAACTTTTTATCTTCTCTTTAGAAAAAAAAATATGTACAAAAAAGCTAGGAAGAGCCAACATGGAAGTGTCAAGGAAAACATTCTGGTAGGCAAGGAGCGCCTTCTCTCAAAGGAGGTACACATTAGTTATCACCATGCTAGAAAAATGGGATGCAGTTAAAATCTTAGAACAGTTACAGTCACAAAGTGAAGCTGCCACTCTGGGGCTCTATGATGCAGATACTTTGATACCTTTTCTGTAAAATAATACTGTGCAAACTGTAAAATAGTCATTCTCATATAAAGTCAGTACAATATGGTATACAAAACTGTTGTGTTGACGAGGAAGGCTGGTGTTGTTTGTCAAAAAGAAAAAAAGGCTTCAGTATCACATGTCTGCCCCAGGACAAGATTCCAGAGATATCTTCACTTTCTTAGATGGGCAAGAAAGAATCCTACAACCCAAACACCCCCAAATCTAGGATTCTCCGCTTATTTTTCAATGCAAACTAGGTGATTTCACTATAACTTCTGGTGCAATAGCCTGATAACAGATCAGAACACAAAGTACTCTGAATATTTCCAGAGTTGATTTTGAGATTTACTATTAACCAACATTCCTGAAACTCAAAAGTGGAACTTTCATTAAAATTCAGACATTCTGGAGGAGGCAGAAACTGTGGTAATAAAAGTTTAAAGTGAATTGTCATATCAATTTTATTTGTGTTTATAAAACTGAGAAAAGAAGGTTTGTGTACAAATATCACAAAACAACATCAACCATCGAATAAATGTGGTTCTTCAATGCATACTTGAACAGAAGAAAATTTTGTTGGTTTTAAAATTCTGACGTAAATAGGTTAAAGCTGACAAAAAAATCAGGGCAAGCTACATCACTTTTTCATACAAAAAATGTACAAAACATTAGCCTCTAACTAGATAAACATAATACTTGTCCTCACAGTTTGACGTTGAGTAACTGTGTATTTTGCAGTATTGAATTGGAAGGTGATAAAAAATAGCTCATGTCCCATCAGTCATCTCAGGTGACTTCGGTCATGGATGCCGAGTGATTCTGAAAGGCAAATACAAGCAGAACATTTTAGATGGGGTTGAGAGACTCCTGAACACATTTACTCGTCCCTGAATATTTCCTCTCCTTTTTGTCTCCTGGAGTTTGAGATTCCCTCTTCCCATTCATGCTCTGCCAAGGTTGCTCAACTTTCATTACTTGTTCATTTAAATTTTCCCTTATTTTTACCACAGCAGAATAATTTCTTCATCTAAGCTTTGGTCTTTATATTTCTGTCCTATTCTTAACAATTTTCTAATATGAGCATTTAAGGATCCTAGAGTATGATTCTGTCTAAGCAAGTGGAAAAGACACAGAAATTCGAGAGTTAAGTCTATGATATCACCACTTTTGAATCAAGAATTCTTCAGAATCATTTGCAAATGTTAATTTTTTTTCTCATCCTGTACTTGTTGAACCGAAGTTCTTTGGATAAGGTTCCAAGCATCGGTGGTCTCAACAGCAATTGTGTTTTGTTTTTGTGTAAAGAAAAAGTAATCTCCAAGTGGAAAGCACAGGGAGACTACCATATTCTGCATGAGTTAACAAAATTTCTTCAGTTCTGATGCAATTTCTTTTTTCAGGTGAATGTGGGCATGGGGTACAGAATGAGACTAGATAAGAGCTGGTCTCTTTAGGATTGCAGTAACTCTTTACAATCATAAAATAATACACTGGAAATTTGCCTTATTATTGTTATCTGTATTTTCTATAATTATTCATTCTTGGTGCTTCAGAAAAATTTTAGAAAATGTTCCCTTCTCAGTCAACTATACTAAATGGAATGATGGAAAGCAAATATGCAAGTGTTAATTTGTTTGTTTTGTTTTGTTTTGTTTTGTTTTTTGAGACAGGGACTCAACATATAATTCAGGCTGGCCCTGAACTCACCATATAATCCACATTGGCCTCAAACTCACGGTGATCCTTCTGCCTCAGGCTCCTGAGTGCAGGGATTACAGGCTGGCACCCCCACCCCCACAGGCTCATTAATTTATTTCTTAAAGAAAGGCAGCTCTGTAGCCTTTAAGGCCTTGTGTAGCAAAGACAGAATATCTCAGGAGGAAGAAAAGGAAGGTATTTGGGTTCCTCCCTACTCAGGAACTTCTCTACATGATGTTTCTATTTATGGGGCGGATTTCATGTTTATTAGTGTATGCTCTAAAGAGAAGTTCTAGTCTTCTCTCAAATCCCCAGTGATCCTTTTCTGGGAAGATGCTTCTATTAAAATAATTACAAAGAAGCACATTTTAATGGAAACCATAGCTATCGGAAGTGTCCCTAAGGTTCTTATCCAGAAGGTGAAATATAGAGGATACTTATTTTGAAAGACTTGCAGCCCAGGTCAAACACTCTTACGGCATGTTTCCATGTTCAAGGATGAGACTTACAGAATTCATAATGGAATTTTATTAGAAGGAAATCTCAGAATGTGCAGTACAGTAGAATGTGACAGCCTTTTAGACTTTGAGCATGTTAATTAAACTTTTAATCTTAATTTCTTCATCCACCAAATAGGATAATAATACTGAGAACAGGACAATCATAGAGATTAAATGATTATGGTTCTTAGTGACTGCTAGTTCTCTTTTCTTGACTAACAAATAAAGGGTACAACTTCTTCACTATCCATATGGAAATATTTGATTCCACAAGCAGATGCTTGTGTACTTGGCATCATCCTCCAAGATGAGCCTTTAATCTCTCTTGAGAGAGCCAGTTATTCCAAACTTTTTAGTACTTCACTTTTTAATGTAAGGAGATCCCCCACCTCCCCATAATCACACGTGTTCTGTATATTTCTCGGCCTGGTTAACTACGAACAGTCCTGAGGGAGACAGAAAGAAACCTTGGAAGAGCTTCAGACAGAGGGCAATGCCTGAGCAGAGTGGGGAAGAATGATTAGAAGAAAAGTATTCAGGGAAGAGCATCTAGGACCCATGATTAATAAGTCTGTGAAAATCAGTAAGTATTTTTTGTCTTTTTTCAAATTCACCTTTATCTTCATTTACTTCATCTCAAAAATAGTGGATATTTTGATCCCTGCACACAGGAAACTGTTAGACAGTAAAGAAAAGCCAGGAAGATCATATCGCACCATTTTATTGCAAGGTAACGTTACTTACTAAATCGTCATTAACCTCTACCAACAAAGTGTAAAAAAAGAAAAATTTTTCAGTATACTATTTCAAATTCTACCATGAAAAATGATCACTTTAATTCAGGACAAGGGAAAATAAGCACAAAACCAAACAAAAAAAATACTTGGCATTATGTTTAGTAGTAAGTAATTTTATTGTTTTTTCTTGTGGCTCATTAATAAAATTATTAGTATAGCTTGTATCAGAGAGATATCTAGTGGTAACTCTTTAAATAATGAAAATATTTCATACTGCCCTGAAATATGAGGATTACAAGGGGAAGGGATTTACTTTTGCTTTTTTTGTTTTGGGGGGGGGTTTGGTATCATCTATAAAAATAGCTTAGTAATATGATATTCAATATAAACAAGATTTAAAGATAACCACAATATTATAGAAAATTAACACTTAATAGAATCCCACATACTGAAAAAAGCAGCAGTCTAACTAAAATATTATTTTATTATCAGTGGTTTCCTGTTTGTTTAAAATATCTCACTCGTCCCAGCTTTTCTACTTCATAGCTATGTGGCCTCAGGTAGGTAATTTAATGATGCCGAGTTTATAGCTTTTTTATTTTTAATCTGTGAAATGGGAATTATCTATTAAATATCATGGTTGTTTCAGTAAGTGCATGTTTGTAAAGTATTTAGCAACTGTCTTCAAGCAAAAGTCAGTGTTTCATTTTATCTTTCCAGGCTTTCAACTACCAGATCTTCTCTAGTAGTTGTTTCCTTTTGAGATTTTTTTTTCTTAAATTTAGACTCACAGCACTTAAGGCACCAGATCACAAATATTTGAAGAAAAATTGTGTGTGTATTGAACACATAGAGAACTTCTTTCTTGGTTATTGTTCCTAAGTAAGACAGCAATGATTAGTGTTTGCTTTGCATTGGGCAACCTAAGTACTCTAGATTTGACATAAAATAATGTATGTGAGTGTGTGCAGAAGTTATTCACAAATACTACACTATTTTGTGTAAATGCATTGAGCAAACTTGAATCTTGGCATCCTCTGTCGATCTTGGAACTCATCTCCTGTGGATACCAAGGAACAACTGTGCTGTGTAAGGAATAATGAGTTACTAATTTAAATTGGTCTTACATGTGAATAATCCAAATCTCACAAATGTGAAGTAGACTGAAGTTCAAAGTACTCTAAAGCTTCTTGAGTTTAAGCTAAACACATGGTAGTTTTCTTTTATTTCTACCATCTAAAAACTTCCTCTATGAATTATTAAACACTTTTGATTATTTTCTACCAGAATCATAACCCTCTTGGTTCTTTATCATTTACTTTTACTGAAAAGTTATTGCGGGTTTACGACTGCTAACCTCGATTGAATTCAAGACTTCTTGAGAGAGGGGGTAAAGCTTTGTTTTTTGAGAGCACTTACAGTGAATGAATCAGATTGTTATTGACGCTGGTGGACTCGGTGGTGTCCTCCCTCTAGCATGGAAAAGGACTGCTTGACTTACAAAGCTGTGGGTTTAGTTTGTTAGAACTACTCTAATATACCTGTGCACTTAAGGTTTCCAGAGGGCTTTCTATCCTTGGGAAAGCAATTAGAGGTACTCCACGGGAATCCTCAGATTTGGGTTTGGAAGGAGATCCTTGCGTTCCTTTAAAGTTATGAACCACACACATTCCCTGTAGGATAAGGAGAAAAAGATTGGGGTCAGACTACAGTCATCAGTACCTGACCATCTCTGACTGGGGCAGGGCCTTTCCTCAGGCATATCATCACCACGGAGACATTTTCCTTTGAATGAGTGGGTGGGTAGGAACCAGGAGGAAGACTTGAGGTATCTGCTGAGCACACTTTAAATGCTGATGAAGAATTCCTTTGTTCACTCCATAGCCACAGGCAATCATTCCACCCCATTAAGCCTGTTTCCTCAGCTGTAAAATGGGAATAGGAATATCTGCCTAATGGAGTTGTAGCAAGCAAATATGATGAATATAAATCACCTCTGAAGAACCGTGAATATTTATTGAGGACCACTTAGGGCTCTGGCACTGTCTTTAGAGTTTCACTTCATCTTACTTAAGCCACTCAACAATTTTCTACAGAAGATACTCACTATATCCTGCATAGAGAAATGAATTTCTATAGCATCCAAAGTCACACAAAGATACACTCCAGAACCCCTCAGTCACACCACCATACTGTTTTGCTACTGGGTAAGTGACAAACATATAGCTATGACTCAGTCAATGTTGGCTGGCCCTTAACTTCTACATGAAATGATGACCCTCAAAATTCGTGACTACTATTTATGTGTATTAAATAACTCACATGTGGTACTTTTATTTCTACCATCTAAAAACTTTCTCTATGAATTATTAACCACTTTTCATTATTCTCTACCAAAATCATAACCTACTTGGTTTTTTTTTAATCATCTACTCTGTTCTTTTTGCTCATGGACTCTTTACCTGACTCTATTTTTCATTTTTATATCTAGAGTTTTGGAATCGTTCTTAACATTCTTTGAGCCAGGCAGAATGTTTACATAGATGCTGTTTATCTAGATGACTTTTTTCTTACTCTACAGAAGTTTAAACTGTTTCCATTTAGGAAATGGGTGAAAGCACAGGTGTAGGGGCCCTGGAGTTGGGACACACGGGTCTGATTCATGGCTTAGTGGTCAGGTGGCTGTTGGGTGAGTCACTCACTTTGAGTCTCACTTTCTTTATCTCTAAAATGAGGACAAAATATTGCTAAGTTTGCCCTGCAAACTCATACTTTAATGCATATTAAATGTAAAGTATGTAATAATTACCCCCCAAAATAGTTTCCTTTCCTCTTTGCTCCACTTTTTATGGGAAACACAAACACGTAACCCAGCATTGAACACATGCAGCCAATATGCTGCCATTCTTAGTTTTTATTCTTTGCTCTATCTGTTCCGCAAATCTGTGTTCTGGAAACACATCCATTCTCCTCCTAAACACGCCTCCTCTCTCTTCTCCCGGCTCAGTGTGTGTGTCTCTGAGGTGTGTACTTGTCATGCACACGTGCAGGCAGATTAGGCAATTCAGTAACAGATATGGATCTTAGGTAATCGTCATTTGCAGAAAACAAACTTTGCATCAGTTGGGAAATCACTTGACCAAATAATAACAATGCTAAAAAACAGGGCTGTAGTTACTGACAAAAAACAAGTTCAGCGTTACAACAGAATTTGTATGTGAGGCTCCGACAAACGCAAAGGTGTTTGCAGTTATCATCTCACAGAGACTTCATAAAATTGCTTGGGACTCTCAGAACTCCCTTTCTTTGTAACTAGAGATGGCTGGCTTTAGGACTGGTGGACATCAAAATTTGGGGGCTTTTCTTTGGAGCCCAAATCTTCATTTATTTACCACTTAACTCTCTTTGAAGCATCTTTGAAAGTCACCTGTATTTTTCCTCTCTTTTAGGAAAGCTTTCCTAGAAAAATATCTTTTATGAGATATTAACATTTTAGGATCAGTTCAGCACCACTTCTCCTGTAACACAGTCCAGAGAATTTGCATTTCACCGTCTCATCTTTCACTGTGGAAGAAAAAAATTGAATCTTTTCAAAGTAACATTGAATTACAATAGAGCTTCTCAATCAGTGTGCTGAATAAATGTGTATTTTCTGTGTGCATCATAGCAGGCAAAAAAAATTGTGAAACTGATTAGAGCATGAGACAGGCATACATGCATTATGTAAGGTGGGGAGAACAGAGTGGAGGTAAAGAAAATGTTACGTGACTGTCAAACCAAGTGATGTGTGAAGTCCTAAGGGGACTTCAAAGGGAAGAACAGGAAGACGGAAGACCATGATGGGTTTGGCTTTCTTCTCCTCCAGGAAGATTCTCTTCTTTGTTCTCTCTTCTTTGTTTGTTATTTTGTCTTTTTGAAACAGGGTATCCTTAGGCAGTTCAGGCTGCCCTTGGGCTCAGTTTGTAGCTCAAGCTGGTCTTGAACTTGCAAAGATCCTCCAACTTCAGCTTCCCAAGTGCTGGGATTACAGGCGTGTGCTACCACGTCTGGCTTACAGTATGTGAACTCTTTTCTTTTCTTTTTTTCAGTACCAGGCATTGAACTCATGACCTTGCACTTGCCAGGCAGGTGCTTATGCCACTAAGCTAAATCCCCAGCAGTCCCTTGGGGAAGATTTCTGACTATCAATAGGGAATTTATTTCTTGCAGAATATTTGAGTTTTTAGATTTTGAGACTTACTGTAAATCCTTCAGGAGCTATTTTAAATTTTTGAAGGGAAAATTTAAAAAAAAACCCACACTCTGTGGTATTCTATGTAATGGAATACTGCACTGCAATAAAAGGAATACATTATTTATACATTATACAACATGAATGAGTGTCAAAATAATTGTTACATGAAAGATACCAGAAGAACAACAAATATTATGTGATTTCATTGATATGAGAGCCTAAAAAGGCAAACATCATATAGAATGATGGAAGATTAGTATTTCTCTGGGGTGAGGGGAAAGAAAGGGGGAGAGATTTGGCTGTACCTATAGGTCCAGATTTGTCAAATTGGATACTCATGTACCATGGATGTATGCCTGCCATACCTCAATAAAATTGTGAAAAAAAGGGGAAAAAAAGCCAATACAATATAAATTCTTTTTTTCCAGTCCAACTCAGATTAAAGAATTTTGTAGGTGAACAGATATCCAGGCCCTATCTATTTGAAAAACTAAAACACTGCCAGAAATGGAGACTTCTGGAGAAAACTGAGTTATCCAAGACTGCTCACATTAATTTTGGGTGGAATAAAATGCTCAAGAGGTATGACCAGGTGACAAGTCTAAAAAAGAGTTGTCGTGATCATATTTCTGAGCAGGATGGGTACCGTGATGATGCTTGGGCTAGTTCTGAGCTTTACAGGATGCTAGGGGAGAAGGTGCCTGCTTCCCCCAGTGTTCTTTCTTTCCCTAGAAAGATCTAGAATAAATACTGTGAGAAGTCTGGTTTGAATGCACGTCACATTACCAGCCCCAGTGGTTAGCTCCGTGTTGAAGGGAGTGGAGAGAGAGAAGCTTGGTGGAGCAGTCTGGTCCTTGACCCCCAGAAGGAATGTAGCCGATCATATTTCTCTAAAATAAATCTTGCAGCAGAAGAATGCATGATGATCTGGAGAAAAATTTCAACTCAAGCGGGTGGGACAAAGCTCACTATAACCTTAGGCATCCTTTTGGGTGTAAGAAGAAACAAGGTAGAACGAAAGAAGCTGACCTACCAGAAATAAAGCCACCGCAGTGCCTAGGACGAAACCTGCGATCACATCTGAGCAGTGATTCCGGTACTCAGAGACCCGGTTGAGGCCCGTCAGGAAAGCTGTGCAGAGGGCGCCCAAGCACAGCACCGGTTTGGCCAGTCGACTGCTCTTTGTCTTGATTGTGCTTGTGATGTACATCTGGAGGGAGAGAAACCCCGAGAGTGACCACAGGACCCCCTCACCCCGGCGAGCGCACAGGCATGCGCTTGAGCACTTGAGCAGGGGCTGTGGCAAAGCGTGCGTCCCAGTGACTTTGCTGAACAGGCCCACTAACCTACGCAGTAAGAAGTTTAGACAGGAGACTAGCACTCAGTGGCATGAGCAGGTGCACATTAATTAGTCTTTTCTAGTGGCCGTGTGAACAGAAACTACAGTGATTAACATAGGAAAGACTGTTCCATGATTGGCTATAGAGCATGCAGTTTTTATACAAGAAATCAGGAAATTATTTGGAGGTAGTAAGGAAACCCAGATAAGCATTTATTTATCAAATAAATCTGTGGAGATGAATTCTGTGGTGAAGAAGACCAGTTAGACAAAAAATTACACATTTTACCTTTTTTTTTGCCTCTCCTACTTGCTTTTCCACACTTTGAATCACATAAAAGTGCAAACTGACTGACTGATAGAATTGGAACTGCCAAGCCACCGTAGGGCAAATGGGTCTCAACTGTGCTAAGCAGATTCCTGAGTTTATTGGGATAGTTGTGATCAGTTCCACCTTTTCTTTTGTTTCAACAGTGTTTCAAAATAGTAAACGTTTTCACGTGTGCCACGACGTACAAAAGGATCATGGATGACTTCATTTATGTAACTGGGTAAGATGTTTAAGATTCATAGGCTCAATTGACAAAGATGTGCCTCTTTGAAATGAGACCATCACCGGCAATAGTTACAAAGAACCACTAGAGGGCAATATTAACCCATCGTTTCTTAACTGTGACGCATTTAGTAACCGAAAAGTAATAGGCTGATACTTAAATTATATCACATAATGTATTTGCTCTAAGCATAACATATAAGTCTCACTATTCTATATAATGAGTGCCTTACAAAAGAGTTAGACCAAAGTAACATAAATTAAGTCAGGTATGGCAGTACACATTTGAATCGTTTGAGCATGCTGGGAGACTAAAGCAGAACAGCAAACAGCAAACTTCAAACCAGCGTGGGCAACTTAACAGGACTCTGTCTCAAAACTTTAGAAACATTTTTTAAGGGCTGGGTATGTAGTTCAGTATTAAAGTCCCAGACTGAATCCTTAATACCAACATACAAAAAGTTACATAAGTTACAGCAGATTATTTCAGTACTCTGGACTGTACGGGAAATATTTCTGGAAATTTTTACTATGTATAATTTAGTTTTTATATTCCTATATATTTTCTAATTATATCTTTTATAAATCTTTCCTAAAAGAAGGGCATGGGTTTATGGTTAGTATTCTTTACAGTATTACCCACTACCTAAGAAATATTTTTCACATTTTTTATTAGTTTGTTTCTTTTTCAGTTGACAACAATTATACATATTTATCAGGTAAAATGTGATACTTGATATATGTACGCACTGTGTAATGATCAAATCAGGATAATCAGCATATACTTCACTGAGTAATTTGTGAAACCACTTAACACGTAACGAGGCTCAGAAAATGTTGGTACAATGGGAATCTTACATTAGGGTTTATCTCATTATAGTCTGCCTGTGAGGCATGATTTGAATTGGGTTGTAGCTGAATTCTTGATAATATGTACTTTAGCAGCATCTATTGTATGCGTGCTGCCTTTATTTATTTCTTTGTTCCCTACTGAAGTTTATGTCTCAATGGATAATGAGGCAGTGATTTATTTTAAGTAACAGGTTTATTTTTACAATAACATTGTCTACATTAATTTCATAGAGCAATGACTTGAATGTGATAAAAATACAAAATGAGGCACAAAAGCAATTGCTTTATACATACTAGGTTCTAGGTAGGATGAACTGATAGTCTGAAAACTGGAAACTATGTTGGGTGCCTCAGAGGGCTTTATTTGTTTAAAAAATCCTTGGCATAGAATTTTCTTGGTAAAAAGGAAAGAAGTCTCACTAAGAAAGAATCTGTTTTGTAATCTGAGGCATTTGCATAATCCGTGTTCACGTTTCTTTAGTGTGAGAGAAGCTGAAATCACACACCCCACGGTAAATGTAGGAGCCTGCCCGTCCTGCCCTCTCGGGAAGAGGCAAGGGCACATTCCGAAGGGAAGAATGAATATTCGACGGCAATCTTTCCTCTGCTGCCTTCTTCCTCCACTGTTCCCTGAGAATCACTAGACTAGCCATATGCTGAGTATAAGATAAATTGGAAGAAAGGGATCCTTCTAACATTCATCCCTCCATTCGTAAGTATCTGTATTATCCATCTGTGAATTTATGCTATCAGCGTGTATGTCTTTGAGAAGAACCCTGACTTCTATGTTCTGGATCCAAAGGAAACACAGGCCAGAGAAAGGTGAAATGATTTCCAGAAGGAATGCAATTAAAATATAAGAAGGCACCACTGCTTCTTCTCGGATGAGTGCAAAATATTTAATGATCACATTATACTCCAATGGGAGAATCAAAGGCAATAGGATCTGATGAGCAGTGAGATGTGAACTTTGGGATGCTGGGGTTCTTCTAGGACCACCATCTCTCCTAGCAAAATGAGAGAAAGAGTATCACAAGAAGCAAAGGAAAGCTGTCTTATTTATTATCCTAGGTCTGCACGCTGCGGGGACTCTCATGTACATACAGCCACACCTGAATTCCAGCCTGTGCTGCTCTGGACCTAACAGACTGCTGGCAGAGTGCTCTTATAGTTGGCAGGAGAACTGCAAACCTGGTGCCAGGATCCTGCGTCCCAACCCTGATTATTCTTAGCTACTCTCTGAGCTCCAGTTTCTGCAGCTGTAACAGGGAACACGTAACTCGGGAAATATAAATATTTCCTTCCAGCACTAATACCCTTTGGCAGTTCACGGTATCACATTGGGAGGCCGGCAGCGGGGTCAGGGTGGGGGCTATTATATCAGTAGCCTTACCTGACACAGGAGAAGCATGTTGTACGTGAGCGAGAGCAATGGGAGAGTGTGGGTGAGAGAATCTTGTCTTGAGGGAGACAATAAAACTCACGCACTCACCGTGGCATATAAGGCAGAGTAAATGCTCAGCGCAGCATGTTTGGAGGGGAAGGATCTGCGAGCCTTTTCTATCACTTCCAGATCCCCAGTACAAATGTTCCCATTGTTTACAAACTGGTGGTGTGCCCGGCAGTCTGCACTGGTGTAATTCGGCTTGCACACAGTCAGGAAGTATGGCGTGAGGTGCCCAGTGACCACTTGTCCGGCGTTTACAAAAATGTCAGTAGCAAAAAGTCCAAATGCAAACACCCCTAGAAAGAGATGGAAAAGAATTAAGAATATCAGCATGCACCATTGATTGGTTTTGTGACAGAGAGCAAACAAAGCAGGAAGGGTCCAGCATAACTCACCAAAAGAACTGTCAGGCTCTCCAGAGTCAATATTCCCCTCGCTTTTATCTTTCCAGGGACTGGAACCTGCTTCCCAAATCACCATTTCTCTCAAACTGAGGCAGACAATCTACTGTTAGCATTTTATTGTTTTGTATAAGTAATTTACAAGCAGCATAGACTAATGGAAAGAATTTGAAGTTTGGAGTCTCCAAGACCTGGGCTTCCGACCCATTTTTGTTGACTATTTGGATCTAAAGTGTCTTCCCAAAGAAATTGACTAGACTGCCAAACTGTGTTTGGAAACTTATTAGATCACGAGGGTGCTATCATCAATGGATTCATTCACGGATAGGATTAGTAGCTGCAGATGCTGCTATTAAATGACACTTGATCAGAAGCCATGGGTCACTAAGGACATGACCTGAAAGAGGGTATTCTTGTTTTTGGTTCCTGCCTTCACTTCCTATTTCTTGCCTGCTGTGAATGAACCAACTTTGCTCTGCTGTGCCTCTCTGCCATACTAGTTCTGCTATGCGATCAACCAGTGATGGACAGGATGAGCCAAAATCAACCCGTTTTCCTTTAAGATGTGAGGGTGGTGCATTTTGTTCCAGTGACAGGAAAGCTGACCAAGACAGACAGTTGGTACCAGAAGCATAATTGTTGCTGCAACTATACCTGGCCACGTGGTTAATAAGCCTTTGGATCTGTTTTGTGGGGTGAAGTTGAGAAAGGTTTGGGTATTTTGGGTAGAAAAGCCTCAGAATGCTCTAAGTAGATTGGTGGGATATTCCGCTCAGAGCTGTGAAGGCCAGAATCTGACAAGAATGGAGACAGTCAGAGCCTATGCATGGGTTTCAGGTGGGAATGAGGACTCTGTTGGAAATTAGACTAGAGGCTGCGTGTGCTCCTTCTGGTAAGGAATTTGTCTATGTTTTGTCTATATACTGACTTTGCATGAGGCTGAATTTAAAGATAGTGGACTAAACTGATGGAGGAAATTTTGAGGCAGCTCAATATTCAGGCTGTGGCCAGAGTACTGCTGCCTGCTCTTAGCCAGATCTGTACGGAGACTCAGCGGAAAAAAGCAGAGCTGGATAACTTGAAAAATTTGCAGCCTGGCCAGAAAAGAAGCACATACAAAGTTAGAGCCAAGATGAATGAGGAGAGCTGGTTACTAAAAACGTTATCATTAAACAGAAGCCGGGTCAGGGCAATAGGACAGATGGCTTGAAGGCTCCTTAGGAATTAGCCATGCTCAACCATTCGTAGACTTAAGGGCATAAAACAGTAAATGCCTTAAAACACACTGTTTCCAAAAGAGCGCTCCAGAATACCTAGCGCATTCAGAGCCATCTAGGGAAATCATTCCCAAATTCAGCCGTCCTCTCGGAGACTACTGCAGTAATGCTTCAAGGGGGCCTGGCTACTGCTTGAGCTTGCTCAGCAGACTTTAGCACTGACCACATGATACTGTTGCTTTAGCCATGCACAATGCAAGAGTTGTAGAGTCATGGAGGCTTTCACCCAGATTTCAAAAGGCCTGGGACGCCAGGCAATGTGTCCCTGAGAGGGCAGCAGTGAAAGTGATGCCAAAGGTACAGCATAGACCCCCAGGTCCTTCTGAAACCTGCTGACGAGGTTCCTTGCTCCTCGGGCTTTTAGGGGGCGTCTCTCTTCCTCAGCATGGTCCCTTTCCATCATTCAGAGCATTTTGAATTTTGCTGCCACTGCCACATCTCTTACTCTGTCTGACTGTGACCCTCTTGAGTCTTACCCCACTTCTCATAGTACTAGGGACTGATCTCGGGGACTTTATGCTTTATATCTCCAGCCCTTTTTAAATTTTGAGACAGGGGCTCATTACATGCACAAGGTGGGTTCAAACTTGTGATTCTCCTATTGTCTCCCAGAGTCCTAGGGTTAGTGGTGTGTGCTGCAGTTCCTGGCTTGCTGTCTCTTTTAAGAATCATTGTGGTTCTAGTTGGTCCATTTGGATAATCCACAGTAATGTCTTCATCTCAAGATCTTTGGTTTCATCACAACTGCAATTCTCTTTCACCATGTAAGGTATCGTATTCATACGGACATGGCCACGTTCGGGTGATATGGCCATTATTCTACTTTGCTGTTTGGCTGAGAACCCTGTGGGCAGGCTATCCTTGCTAGAGTTTATCTGTTCTTTGATAAATTCCAGTGTCAGCTTCAACAAGCTTGAATATGAATACACAGGATTGTTTCTTAAACTTATTTTTCACTAATATGTAAAAGCATAAATCTGACATGAACCCTGTTATCTTCAACCACCAGATCAATTATCTCTGGCTTTGAAGCTCCTCATCACGCAAATTTCTAGGTAATATCATTATTTCTCCTACATTCTTGGCAATTTGAATACCTAACAAAATTCTTCATGAGAAGCTTTGTTGTGAGTTATTCCAAAGTCCATTCATTGTATCTATAGCTTATTTGTTAAATATGTTGAGAGAGGCTGTATAAAATCAAAGTATTATAAGTCACCTGATGGGATGAAGACCACTTTTCAACTGCAACTGAGAAGACACCGTGACGTGTGGCAGAGAGAATTAACATCAAAGGTCAGGCTATAGTTTCAATTACATTGTGGCTCAAGTTTGGCTCCTGTATTCAAATTTCTGAATCTGCAAACTGTGCTGAGTTAATCTATAGCAGAAGTGAAGACAGATTTGACTGAAATCTTCATTGGGGTTTCATTTTGATCTGTATTGATCACTATAATTTTCCTTTCTGTGGCCTTGCCGGAATGTGCTCTATCACAGTAAGAATGAGCTCTCTTAATAGCTCCAGCCGGCTCACACTCATCTGGTCTGACCTCTGGGAGCAGCCACCCATTGATCATCCACGGCAGTTTTCACCCCCAGGTTCCAGAAGTCTGAATGGTTGGAAATTTTTTATATCTTCAAGCAAGATGCTCAAAGGCCAGGTCCATGGCTTTCTCAAGGAGCAATAAGCATGTCTAGACATACTTTTCCAGGAAACTAGGATAATTTATGATTTGAAAAAGAAAAGGTGACAGCATTTTCCTCTGGCATTTTATTTGTGCCTCCAATTAGGGCAGGTTTGTTCTTTCGGAGACAGAGGATTTCCGGGCTCCTGGGATCACTGTCTGAAGTGTTATTGTCTGAAGTGGTTATGGTCACAGTGAGTCTGTGACTGTCAGCTCTGCATTTAGCTGTGTGGTGTGTAATTGCTACAAGTTGCTTCCTCCTCTTTTCTTTGCCTCTTGGTGTGGTCTGTTTCTCCATCAGGATAACACACTCGCTTTCCTCATATTTCACTCTGGTGTATTTGACCTGGCTCCTGAAGGGCACTGTGTCAGCCTGAGAGGTGTCCCCTGTCCCTGCTGTCATTTGGCACCATGCACAGTAACAAAGGATGGTAGGACCTGCAGTGATGGTCTATAGACAGCACCAGCTCACACAAGACTGTTCTAAAACCCTCAAGCTCTGCCCGTCCTACTTAATCTTGAACTCCTTGTTCGTGTTTTTACAACTTCAAAAGCTAAAACAACTGCTTTTGTCCTTAGAGTCTGAAGTAACCTTTATGGTTTTCTGTATTACAAGGTATGGTCTGAAGGAGATACTTTTAAAATACTTTTTAAAATTGTGTGATGTCTGAGATTCTTTAAATGGGATCATAATCTTGAATTTTAACCCAGTTTTCATTTCTGTAACTGCTCCTGCTTCCAACACACACACACACACACACACACACACACACACAAATAGCTGGTTTTATTTGTCTTAAAGTTCTGTTCCATCAATAGTGTTCGCTTTAGGGAAGGTAATTATATTTCAGAATGGATTTTTGCATTTACAGCAGGCACAAAATCTAAAAGTAAAGCAGTTTTGTTTTGCTAGAGTCATGTGCTTGAGACCTTTATTATTTCTTTGTTTGCTCTGAACTCCCAAACTGCCATAGCATGTAAGATGAGACTAATGAGTTTCTCAGATCAACTACAGAGCAAGGGAGAATGCGTATGCAAATTAGGGTGTCATGCAGGGAGGGAAATTTGGCAGGGTTTATATGAAGGAATGAAGAGATGCCGAATATTCCCTGTGCTGTGCTGTTATCAAGCTTCAGGGCTAGGAGACAGAAACTTCTAGAATGATACTTCGGAGGTACAGAGGAAGGGTATCCTGTTCTTCTCAAGATACAGCTCAGGAACCCTGCAAACCTTTTCAAGAATTTCACATCCAGCTTGGGACCAGAATGGCTGCACTAGCAGTGGCCAAGGGAGAGCAAATGGCTTGATAAGAGGACTGCAATTAGGGCAAAGAGATTGGCTCCTGTTTATGATGCCTGTAGTCCCCGTCATGTGACACAGACCACCTAAGGAAACTAGAGTCATCCTCTTTTTTGTGGCCAAAAAGCACTTCCACGCTGAGCAAGCCAACGATGAAGAAAGAAGAAGACGAAGGTGTTGCAAGACCCTCATTTTGTTCTCAGGGCTTCACCTAGACCCCACCTGATTCCAAATGGGCATCTGATGACAAGTTAGAATCTCTACTCGCTAGTAGTTTAGGACAAGGCATGTAACTCTCTGCTCTGGCTCTTGCTATGGGGTCAGGATCAGGGCAAAGTGCCCATTCTTTTACTCTAAGAATGTAGTAGAAATAATGACATCATCTAGAAATTTGCATGATGAGGATCTTCAAAGCCAGAGATAATTGACCTGGTGGTTAAAGATATCAGGGTTCACATCAGGATGCCTAGAGAACTGAGCAAGGATTCCCACCTTCTACACATAGGCCTTTTTCAGCCCGGACTCAGGGGACAGAGTTACCAACAGGGCCAGTAGGTGAGTGAGGCAGGAATGAGGATTCCTTTTTACTCCAAAAGAGCCTGTGACCTTAGATGGAGTCTCCAAACTGAAGACTAAGTGGTTTGTATTAAATTATACATGTGTAATTGTCCAGTTAAAACTGCACCTTACTGACAGCCTCAAATGGATCATCTCCCAAATGTCCACTAAAATACACACGATGACAGTGGAAACAGAAATTTGGAAATATCAAGCAATCCTGAAAGCTGGGTATGATGGCAGCCCTGAGGAAAAATCAGTGTGTCTACTAGCAGTAACCTACTTATGGAAGAGGTTCCATCCCTCCCTTCTTCCTGTCTCTCTTTCTCTTTTTCTTGTTCCGTCTTTGTCTGTCTCTTCTCCTCCTCCTCCTTCTCTGTCTGTCTGTCGTTCTGTCTCTCTGTGTCCTTTTCCCTGTCTTTTTGTTTGTGTCTCTCTTCATCTCTCTGTCTGTGTTACTCTGTCTCTGTGTCTCTCTCTCTGCCTGTCTATGTCTGTCTGTGACTCTCTGTCTGTCTGTCTGTCTCCATTACCTTATACACAACTCCACCTTCCTCTCAGAGACAAAGACCACAGGAGAAAATCTAGAGAAATTTCTATTCTTTCTTGTCCGGACCTTGGCTCAGAGATCCAGGATTTAGGCTGCTCAGAAAATAGAGCTATTCTCTATCAGATAGGTTCTGCTCTTTGAATTTTTCCATTGACTGTCTCTTCTTACCCAGTCTTCTAAATGTATTTAGAAACACACTTCAGAGTAATAGGTAGCAGGAACCAGCAGGGACTTGGTCAATGACATCTTTCATCTGAAAAGATAAACTTACATCCATCTTTATGGATCTCTAGAGAAGCAAGTAAAAGGATAAAAGCGGACGCTGCTCACTAGGGCCAAGGAGAAGCCTGCTAAGTAGGAGCTGAACTCGGTGTTAAACACAACAGCCTGTCCATAAGTAGCAGGTCTGAAGAGAAGGTGAAGAACAAGCCCTTCTTCGTCTGTGGAACACTGAGTAGGCACAGATCTTGTTCCACTAAGAGTGAACAAGGAAAAATAAACAATCACATATCACATGAGTTCTTGGGAAAAATGTTTCTACTTGCGAATAGCATTGTACCATTACATTTATTTATCTTTTATATTCCTTGTTTAGTAGCAATTTCACATTTGCATGACAATCCAGTAATGTCCAATTCTCCAAACAGAGTTTCAAAATATAAATTTATAAGTGCAGGGAACACATTTCTTTTTATATCAAACATGGCACACAGTAAAAATATCCATCATCAGATTCAGTACGTAGTAAATATTTAATAGATAATTCTAGTATCAATTAATACATTGTTGAAGAAACTTTGCCAAAGGCTGACAAGAAAAAGGATAAATGAGCATGTGAACATGTTTGTATTTTCTAAATCATGTTAGTATTCATATTCTTAATTCTATAGAAAATAGCATGGACATCAAACCATCTACTATATAAGTTTTAGGGATCATGTCTCTTTCCTGTAAACTTCACAAAATCCAGCTTAATGTTGCACACTTAAAAAACAAGAATACTTGAAAATTGGGACTTTAGAAGTGGAAAACTTGTAAGTCGTAAGTTGTAAATAAAAACATTCTTTATTATCAATGCAACAAGAAAAAGAAAGTTTAAGTTGGAGTATGAAGATCATTGGTAGACACGGGGAAGACTTCTTATTGGAGGTAATTGTGAAGCACAAATCTGGAAGTGTTGGGGCACATTTTTACTTAGGCATGCACATCCTCGAAGGAAAATCTCCATTTCCGATTCTGAGAAGCTACAGTGGTTGTCAGTTTAGATGTTAACACACAAGCACATGGGAGCATAGCTTCTTCACATTATTATGTAGATAACTAATAGATGGAACTTTATTAATTTTTAATTTTTATGGTGCTATGGGCTTCATGCTAATGTATGGAATTTTTAAAAGAAAAAATACATAAAAGTGATTTGAGTTGTCAGTAGTACCTACATGAGAAGGGAAGGGGCGGATGTTCCCACCCTAGAGGTCCTGACTGCTCACCACGTAGCTGTGTGAGCTGAACTGTGGCTCGTGCCACCCCCACCTGCCCACCTCTCCCTCATCATGTGTTCATGCTCAGCAGCTTTCCAAAGATGGCTAAAAGAGGTAAGTGATGCAGTGAAAGACAATTAGCCATTTTGTGACACTGAGAATGCCTGAATATTTTCTCATTTTCAAAAATTCATACGATGTAGTTTAGTGGTAGAGCATATGACTAACAAGTATAAGACCTTGGGTTTGACCCCTAGCACACAAAAAAAGAAAAGGAAGAGAAAGAAGGAAAGAAAGAATGAAAAAATGAAAGAAAAAGGAAGACAAGAAGGAAAGAGATATAAAGAAAGAGGAAAGAAAGAAAAAGGAAAAAGAGGGAAAGAAAAAGACAAGCAGCTTTGTGACTCTTATGGTAGCTTTTCTCTCACGATGTGACAAGGGCATCTATTCTCAAATGAATTTCTCCCTCTGGGACAGAACATTAGTGGAAAAATAATGAGAAATTTTATTTCACACAAATATACAGAAGCAAATTTATAATTTGCTAATGATACTTTCAATAATGGAAAGGGAACTCCTAAGAAATGCTTGTGTTTGAGTTCATCAAACTACATTCTGATTCGAAAACCAGCTCTTCATTCCAGATTGCACTTTCCATGAAATCACTGCTATAAATGGAACACAGCATATGAAGGAATGAATATAGTTCCTTTTTGTTTTTTCTTTTGCTATATCAAAAATCCCAGGGCTGGGGATTTAGCTCAGCGGCATAAGCGCCTGCCTTGCAAGTGCGCAGTCGTGAGTTCGATCCCCAGTACCAAAAAAAAAAAAAAATCCCAATGGAAAATCTTAGTGGAGAAATCATTTAGCTGTTGCCGGTGTGGTTTTGTGTGTGTGTGTGTGTGTGTGTGCGTGTGTGCGCTGTTTTGTTTTGTTTATTTTTTGAAACATGGTCTTGCTACGATGCCCAAGCTGGCCTTGACCTCTTGCTGTTCTCCTGCTTCACCTTGCCTCCTGAGTGCTGGGCTTACAGGCATGCACCACTGTGCCTGGCTTGTGATAAATATTGTAATTGCTTTATTGATTCGCATTATTAATTCACTTAATCCTCACTGCAACTCCAAGAGGTTGTACAGATGAAAAAGCTGAGGCATGCAGAGGTCAACTAATTTGGGTCAAATCACACAGCTGGTAAGTAGAAATGTTTGGGTAAAAAATGAAATAGTGTGGACTCAGAGTCCATGCTTTTAATCATAAACACCTAAGTTTATTATTTTTATGTTTAACAATACATGTGAATATATGAACAGGTATATTAAGAAGGCTCTTTGGCTCTGTTTGTTTGGTAGCTTTTACTCATACAGGCACTAAGAACAAGCAAGGATTCTACAGAATTCTCTAAATTTGCACTCTAATATTGCACTCACTACAATAAAACAAGAATTCCTCAATTATTATATTATCTTGGTTTTTTTTTCATATTTCTTGTGTTCTTACATTCAGATTTGAACATCTGGTGGATCAGAAATCTCTAGCACTGTTTGGGTGTGAACTGCTTATTAAGCAGCTTTCTGCTGAAGACGCGTCTTGGGTATTGCTTATTATGCACTCCTGGCCTTGTTCCTAGCTGAGCAGTGTGGTATACTCTCCCTGGAGCTTCTCTGCCTGTGATTAGTGAGTATACACCTGGTTAGAGTCAGAAACATCCACTATCTCTGCAGGCTGTGGGAAAGTGGGGGACACTCTTAACAACTGAGATAAGTGTAGTGTAGACTACAGTGGACACAGGGTGCTCACTGTGTGATGAGTGCTGTAACGGGGGTGGCAGCTCCCGTTGGGTGTGGAGGTTTCCTCACACACTGCTGACGCCAGCTCTGCTACTAGCAAGGACTTCCGGCACCAACGGCACTGGCAGTGTGAGGAGCAAAGCGCTTGTTCTCCAACCAGTCGGTGGTGCAGGCCCAGACGCAGGACTAGAGAAGCCATGGAACCGTAGCAGGCGCTCTGTGTGGTCACACCCCGTTCTGACACTTGTGTGTGGTCAGACAAGATGTATGGGTAGCCGGCAGTGGAAACCGCATAGCAGAGGAAGCAGCAGAAACCACAGCTTTCCTCTCTGGGCTACTGTGGTTAGCACCTATCTAGGAAAAGGAGCTGGGCTGGAATCAGGCAAAGTAGTAGCGCGACCCCTCAGCCATGTAGGCTTGGGAGCAGGTTGCGAGCTGGTGCCATGGAGTTGTTCAAGGCCACCTCATCACACCGCAGTGGGCAGAGGTGCAGTGGAACTGCACTCAGATACGTGAATATTGCACACAAATATACACAATCAAACACATAAATTTGCTAGTGCTATTTTCCCAGTAGCCTGGATTGCCAGCATCCATACTGACAGAGCTCTCTGTACTCTCTGTCAGCCTTCTTCTGGCAAAGTGAGAGATGCAAGGCACGGTATTTTGTTTGTCTTACTAAGTTGTTTTCTCTAATGTCCTTTGGTTGATTTCCAGTGTCTCAGGCCCATTCACCTAAAACTGCAATTATGCCCTTCTTACTCTGGTTCTTCTTTCCAAAAGGGGTTTTAAATAGTCTGCATATCACAGAGGCATTATCCAAATAACAGAAAATTTATAAAAACACTTCATAGATCAGGAGCTCTAAATAGGAATTAATTACTGTTATTCTAGCTGAAAGAAGTTATAAGTTAATTTTAAATTTATTTCTAAAAACTGATGAAAGAGATAACATGTATTTCTGAAAATTTAAGATGCTCATTACTATGTATTGTTCATCTTTTGCATCAATCTACCACCTTTCACAGTGTGGTGAGCTGGTGGGTTTTTAAGAATGCCGTGAATTTATCCCTGCTATAACTGACAATCTTAATAAATAAAGATAAAGGATAATTACCTGGTAAAGGTAATGGATAATTGACTTTTAAAATCCTTAGTATTTTTATATGTGCCAGAACAGTCTAACCAATACATTTCTAACTCCTCCAAAGCATAAAATTACATGTCTTGCTTGACCACATAGCTTTATTTCATTGTCTCCTTTAGGACACAATATCTTCTCAACTGTTCTCTCCTTGAAAGATGCCTCCAACATGCGTCTCCCTCAAATGCCCGACTCCTGTCTCATCCAAGTAGACTGTAAGTATCTGCTTCTTAGTCCTGATAGGCAATATGGATCAAACTTTTGGTTGATAGAGGAAAAATACTACGAGTTTACCAGAAAAAAAATGATAATTTTTAAAATAAAATGGACTGAGATTGAGGCTGCAGGTGAGTCCAAAAAGTATGCCGTAATTGACATTAAATGTGAAGAGAGGATTGTATCTTTCAAGGAATGTAAAAACAAGACTTAGCCTGAATTTTCAGAGGGCTTCCTAAATTCCTCAGTCTCCCATTTCTGATTCTTTGCTTATAACCTTCTAAAGCTGAAGCAGGTGACTTGAGTCCACCCCATTCTCACCCAGAGTAGCATCAACAGCCCGGTTGGTGCTTAGCAGACCCTGATCTAACGCTATTGCTCTCATCTTGTGGTACGTTTCCTGGTCACTTTTATCGCATTCTAATGTAAAAGTTTAAATAGTTTCCAAAACACAGACTGGATTTTTATTATTATAAAAGGGTTTGAAACTACCCTGTGCTAACTGATCCACACTATTTCCGATGCTCAGACAGTATTTCTGGGCCTCACTGTCCCTAGTTTTGCCGTGAAATTTCTCACACTACAAAGATATTTATAATTTTTAAAAAGCTTCAAAATGTACTTGTTTTCCTAAACCGTTACAGCAGTAGTTCTTAACTTCAGTTTACCTTGCCCCCAGGAGACATTCTGCAACGTTTGAAGATACTTCTCATCAATACTAGTGGAATAAGGGGTGCTTTGGCTTCTGGTTGATAGAGGCCGGGGACCCTGCCATACACATGCTGCTACACATACATAAATATCCTATAATGCACACAGACAGAATCCTGCTCCTGTTAAAAAATAATCCACCTTAAAATGTCCATAGTGCTGAGGATGAGACACACTGCTTAATAGTAATTAAGTTCCTTGACCTGTCATGAATTTGCCATGCCACAATGCAAAATGCTATAGAAAGCAGCTCTCTGCTTAATTAGTTGAGCTCAACCTCTAAACATTGGCACTAGGGAGAGTTCTCAGGAAAGGAAAGGTGGAGTCTCATATAACTCAGTAACTTTCCTCTGGATAATGAGGATAATCTTCAGATTTCTAGGCTGAGTATATTCAGGTGTATAATCATCTCGTATACTGAGGATGGCGTTCAAAAGGGAATAGACTGGCTCTCTGCATTGAGGACATCATCTAAAAGTAACCCCACCACAACATCCTGAGACCTGAGAGGAGGTTGCTTCATAGCTATGCCTTTTAGCCAACCATAGTTCACAGTTTCCGCAGCTTTCGTTCCCTGTATGTGTGAACCCCACTCACAGTGGAGAACGGTCAAACACCCCAAGGAGGAAACACTAAACATCTTAATCTCAAATTCTGGTGGCTTAGCTGTTCACACAGCCCAGACACTACGATTCCATTTATTTGTCCCTCAGTGATCCAACCTGTCTTCTTTCTTCTTCACCATACTGGCCTTCAACGCTGGTTCCCACTGCTATGTTCTAGGAATAGAGGTCCTTGTTTTTTCTCTTGACTTTTCTTTTCTGGTCTAGACTCGAGTCTAAGAAAGAAAATGTTGAGTGCCCAGATACTATGATTTACTTTTAGACTCCTGGGCAAATTGAGCTTCTTCAGCCAGCACCCAGAACTGGCCTATTCCCTGGCCACCTGGTCCTCTGGGGTTGTCCCCATCTTGTTGTTCTATCTTGCTATCAGGTCACTGTCAACTCTAGACAATGCTAACTGAATAACAGACTTCTCTCTGTTTAAAATTTCTTATCTGCCCCTACCAACTCTCTGTTTATTTACCCCCATTATTTTTTCTTATAGCAGTTATCCTTTGACAAACACTATAACTACTTTGTAAATGTTTGAATTCCTCTATTAGAATATAAACTCAACAAGAGCCAATTTCTATTTGGTTGACCAATATGTCTTCAATATCTTAATTACATAGAGGTTCAGTAAACATGACTAGTCCCTACATATGCATTATTATAAGCATTTAATGCAAATGGAAATAACTGATTGAATAAAATAAATTATCTTTTTAGATAAAATACATTTAAATGACTTTCAAAATTGAGAAGGGTTTTCTAGTTCTCAAAAAGACTGATGTTAAACTTGTCTCAAGTATCAATTCTTACAAGCAAAAACAACCACGACCTCTGAAATTGCATTTAAAATATTCACATTTCATTTAGACGACACTTAATTTATGGCAATTAAAGTTACATAAATTAATTACTATCGCATTTTCTACTCTGTTCAGTACTACCACTCCATGAACCTACCTAAATGCTGAAAGACTTGCTTTAGTATTTAATTAAATTTTTACAAGCAATAACAGAACAACTACATGATCACAAATGAAAAATCCATAATAAATAGCTTCTGGAAGACAGGTTGTTTTCGGTACTAGTAGCCAGCCTAACCTCAGTATGCTTGGATTAGATTTTTTTTCATTAACTCCAAAGAAGGGAGCTGTTCAGGAAATGAAAATTATTTTATTTTCCTTCTGTAGGGCAAAGAAATCCAAAGCTCTTAGAAAATTCTTAGACTTTTTACTAGTTATTTTCAATATTAAATCAGTTATTTAATAGCTTAATACTTACAAAATCAAGTTTATTCATGTATATTTGAATAAACTGAATTTAACTGAACTTTGCAAATTTGAGAAAAAGGTGACATCCTTAAGTCTTTACTGCAAAGGGTCATATCTCCTGAGAACATAAATCTGTGAGTTGTTATTACTATGCAATGTAATGAAGTGGAATAAGAAGGAACAGGCAAGGAGAGGGAAAAATAGGAAAGGGAGAAATCTAAATTCCTGTTACTAATCTGACTGCACTGGTATTTATAAAATATTGGTCAAATTTGTTGATTCAGTAGCTCCTTTCCTTCCTTCCCACATAATACAACAACTTGAGAAACTGGGGTAGAGTGGGTCACTTATGAGTGTTTATACTTAAGACCTGGGAGAGCAGGTATCCCTCCTACAATGGGAATCTGGAAGAAGAATAACTTGTGCATCACAGGAATTCAATCTTCCCCTTAGGGTCAGTACAGTGAGTATTTGCTAAAGGAAGAGATAGTTTAATTTGAAAGGTTTTTCTTTGGCTTTGCTGTTGTGTTTTTCTCATTTAGCACTTATCTATGTGTAAGGTGGACAGGGTTACCTAGTCAACTCCAGACCACACAAACTACAGAAAACAATTCAAGAGCCAAGCTATCATTTTCAGCTGTCCTTTCTACACTGAAGAGCACTTTAGAGTACTTAACCACCCTTTCTTATACATTTATCTTGCCGTCTAGCCCTCTCAGCAAAAACTTTGGCAATTTGGTTTTAAAATTACACATTTTCATGTTTAGAAAGAAATTACAGCACAATAGCAAACCAAAGAAAAAAATGACACATAATTCTACAACTCAAAAATGAAAATTAACTTTTAGTGTAATTTTCTTCATTCTGTGTTCCATGGTACCACACATAATATATAGATATAGACACATGTATATATAATATATAATATATAATAATAATATAAAATGTGTCATTTAATGTTTGGAAACAATAGTAGAAAGTTTTGGTTCTTTCACATATTATATTGTGAATATTTTCCCTTCATTTAATATTCTTAATGCCATTTTCTAAATTTGGACCTTATTTTAAAAACAATTTAAAAAGTATATTAGATACTTACAATTTACATGACAACATAATTTTTAAAATTTATTTTTTATTTTAAAGAGATTAAAAGAAAAAATAATAAACAAAATAATACAAACAATACAGGATTTCAAAACAAGCTGATAGGACATTAACAATAGTTACTATATTGCATATTGTTATCTTCAAAATAGTTACTCATATTACAAGATATGGGCATGCAAAACAGATCAAACCATATAAGCAATCACAGTTTCTTTCCCTGGACTAATAGGATCAATAGTACAATTATCTTAGCTATCTTGCATGTATATACACACTCACCTTTTTCCCTTCCTTCTTTTCTTTTTCCCCATCCCAGTTGTTTTTTTCCTTTTGAGCAGTTTCATTGCCTTTCACAGTCTCTATTGTACCTGTTGGATCTTATTTAATCTTGCAGTTTTTTTGCACAAGGAGACAATATGTTGTTTACACATATGAGTCTGATTTAGTTTACTTATAACTATGGTCTCAAGTAGCATCCATTTACCTATAAAAGCCTCTAGTTTTTACTTCTTTATAGCTGAGTAGCACTCCATTGTATAAAAATATCACAATTTTTTATCCATTCCTCATTTGCTGGACATTTGGGTTGTTTAGCTATTACAAATTGTGCTACTAGAAACATGGGTGCACATATATCACTGTGATACGATGTTTTTAATTCTTTTGGAAAAATATCCAGAAGGGTAATAGCCGGATCAAATGGGACTGCTAATCCTAGTTGTTTGAAGAATCCCTGCACTGATTTGCACAGTGGCTGTACTAGTCTACACTCTACCACAATGGAAAAGGCTTTTTACTCTCCACAGCCCCTCTAGCATTTGTTATGCGTTGATTTCTTGATGATAATCATTCTTTCTGGAGCTAGGTGAAATCTTACTGTTGTTTTAATTTGCATTACTCGAATAAATAATGGTGTTGAACAGTTTTTCACATATTTATTTAACATTTGCATCTCTTCACCTGAGAAGTGTTTATTCATCTCAAATGCCTATTTTTTAATTGGGTCTTTGAATTTTGGAGGCCTAATTTTTTAAATTCTTTATATGTTCTAGATAGAAGTTCTTGATTATAGCATTATTTTAATCCATAAAACTAATCTACAGTTCTGATTATTTCCTTAGCATAGATTATCTGTGGTGGAATTTTAAGATGAAAAGAACTTAATTTTAAGGTTATTTTTCTGTCAGACTTCAATGAAAGAAAGGACATAATGACTTATACCTACAGACATGTAACAGAATCCCATTTTTCTCACTGTTGGCAGCCTAAAGTGTTTTCTTAAAACATATTTTGATAGTCCAGTGGCCTTTTTTTGCAGCTGGTTGTTGGGAAATACTAATTGTAATGGAGTCTAGAATAATTACATAAACTGCACATGAAGTTGGCCTAGTCCCTGGGCACCTGGCTCTCAGTGCCATTTCAATTTAATTAAAATAGTCCTCTCACACTGTTGTCATTTTCCAAAGTCAACTCCATAGTGTGTTTTTGGTGTCTAATGAACTAGAAAAAAAAAGGCTTGTAAACTGTTTACAATAATGCTTACATGTTGATTACTATCTTATTTTACTTTAATTTTTTGTCAAAGAAAATATTTCCCTTTAGAGAATCTTTATTTCAAGTACCATATTTTCTTCCTGATATGAGAAACATTAATTTATAGACAGAAAGAAAGAGCAAGTTATTTCATTATTTCTTTAAGTTGAATAGACTTCTCTTCACTGCTTTACCTCCAAACCTCCTATATGAAAAGTCAAAACAGGCTTCTCAGGTTTTCTCCTAGAAATAATTTTGTGTACTTTGATATATGAGACCTAAGCTTAAGAGGAATAATAAAAGTAATTAGAAGGGAGGCAAATGAAATGTGAAATTAGTTATAGGCAAATCTGTGATTTAATAATTTATCTTTGCTCTGCATCCATCCAAAATAAAAATCCGTATGTATTAAAAAGTTCGTGTGCCATGTATTTTGCAGTATGCTGCTGACAGAATGAAAAACACACAGTTCCTGTTGTCTAAGAATTGCCACTATTAGAAGTAATAACAGATTTAAGTAATTATTCTAATATGACTATGACCTGCTTATAAGAACAGTAGGTGCAAGGTTCAGCACCTGAAAGACAAGGTAGCAAGTTTTCTGGATGGGTAAATGGTAATGTTTAAACACCATTGTGGCATATGAGTGAGATTTTGCCAGGTTTGATGGTAAGGGAATAGAAACGGGATACTCTCAGTAGAAGGAACACAACATCAAAAAGATTCAAAGCAAAGCATCACATCATCCTTCTGAGGATCCATGAAGACGGCATACCAAGAGTGGACTCTGGGAGCTCTACAGGCTGTTAAGAATCCTAGGACTCCACTGAAAGTTCTTAGGTAGAGAAATGACTTGTTCCTATTTTTGCTTCAGAAAGGTTTTTATGGGGTTGGAGTAAATAGAACTAAGATGCAAGACAATACATAGGGAGATCAACTAAAGTTACAATAAAGTGTTAATAATTTAAATCAGTGCTTTTCAAATGTTAGCATCTATCACAATCACATGGATACCAGTGCTAAAACACACATTATCAGGATCAACCTTCAGATTTTCTAAACAGTAGGAACTAAGACTTTGCATTTCTAACGAGTTCTCAGATAGCTTAGTGTATCTCCCAGTTTTCTACCTGAGCAATTGAGCAGACTCTGGTCTCATAAAACAAGAGGGGAAGCATGAAACAAATGCTTCTTACTCTACAATTCTCCTCACCATTTGATGTTGCTCCCTCCTATTTTCCAAGATTTACACGTTCCTTTCCAGCTCTCTCTTCACTTTAGCACCTCTTCCTTACAATGTTGAACTCTAACTGATCTATCTGAATGTCTTTGGTTTATGCTTTCAACAGTGAGGTCACTATTAGCTTATGACAGACCCAAATGGACTAATGTGTAGGAATATAGGAATGTGATGCACTTCCAGAGTAACAAATTTCTGCTTTAACAATGATGGTGGTGAAGTCATGCCTCAGCTCAGGGCAGTTTCTCAAGTGGAAACTTCACCTGCCACAGCAGGGATCTGAGAGGCTTTTTCTGTGATGGTAAGGCCTTCTGACACCCTTTAACAAACAAAGATTTACCCTGTCAAAGCCTAGAAGCCTCCAAAAATACCAAACACCAGTTAAATTTTTCTATTCTTTGGATCCTGTTTCATCTAGAGTGAGTCACAAATAGGTATAATTCATCTTTGCCAAAGAAAAATGAGTGACTTTTAAAAATATTTTCATTTAATTGTACTCTAATAACCTTCTGCTTTGAGTAACTTGTTACATTCCATGTAGATGAAACAGATTGCATGGTGGTTGTACAATCTCTTTTCTTGAGTCATATTATGTACATGTGTGCATACATTCACACCATACTCCTTACAAAAAGTTACTTTACTCCATTTTCTTTTGTTGTTCATCTGTACAATTAGAACCTTTCAAGGTATCAAGTGGGTAAAATCAAACAATGTATATAAAGTGTCCAGTTCTGGGTTCCTTATCATAAACATAACTTCTTTCCCCTCTTCTTCTTCATGATTTGTTATCTAACCATTCTGGTGGAGAGTGACCTGACTCTGCGCATCTTTGAAAGAAACCATAATTTGGGTTGGGTGAAATGGACTGTAGTGGTATCACACTACTGATCAGGCTATAGCAGAAAAGCCAACTACAGTCTTGCACAATCTGCAGAAATGTTTATTGTGCCAATACCATTTGTAAATTCCTAGGATTATTTTAACGTTAAGGGTACTTCTTTTACATTGAAGTTTTTTAGGTTTCCATTGTACTACTTTCCTCTTTCCCATGCCAACAAAGGCATTACTCTATATTTGATTTTGATGTGGACATTTATCTATAACTTTAGGAAATTTAACACTTTCCTACAATAAGAAAAAAAGGTTAATAACTACCAAAAGGCATGGGAGAACACTGTATTTCTAGTCCTCAGTTCTATATGTCTTCAACACACTTTGCTTTTCAAAATAAGCTTACAGTTTACAGTTGGGTGTTCTGCTGTGACTCCCAAGATCAAATCAGTAGATATTTGCAAGATATCACTCAGTGTAATAACTGTCATTTATTGATTATTTAGTGTGCATGAACCCTGCAAGGCCTGTATTTCTACTATACCAATACACATGTGCCCAATATATGATCCTTATCCATAGCAGCCCAGGGATTTTCATATAAATCTTAGAAAAAGGGATGTAGAACATGTTTGCATTATTGCTTATGATTAACCAGAAATGCTACCACAAGTATTTCCTTTCCAAAATTGGAAAGGCATTATTTTTAAGAACCTGATAGATATTTCCCACTTTTTAAAAATTCCCTTTGTATATAAACTTACTGCCAGGAAATTTGCTTATTTTTGCATTTATTTTATATGTGTCCCCTTTTGCTCTCCACCCCAACTTTGTCTGACCCAGCTAAGATGTGTATTTCAATATTCAATCAATACTAAAATATATGTCCAGGGAAAATCTCAGATAAATGCTCTACAGGGAAAAAGTTAAAGTTGAAGTCTTCTTTCTTTTGTTTTTCTTCTTTCTTTTGTTTTCTGTTTTTGTTTTTTCTATGTAGTTCAGACTGACCTTGAACTCATAATGTAGCCTAGGATGACTTCAAACTCATGACCATCAGCTGCCCGAGTTCTCAGACTAGAAATACATGCCACTATGCCTGGCAAAGTTGAAGTCATTTCTAAAACAATTTAATTAGTATCACTTTATTCCAGAGATTAAAAATTTGCCTCAGCACTAGGATAAGATTCAGTATCTATCTTGCGTAGAAAATTTTCTAAGCAGCCTTTGCTTTTAAAGTTGAAAGTTCCATGGTTTATTTCATCGGATGTTTACTACATTTCGCGAGCTTTTCCTGTGCCTCAAGCCTTAGTTCATCGGGCTCTTGTACTCACTCACCTATGAACCTGATGATCCTTCGCAGTAAGGGGTTCAGGTAACAGCATTCTCCGGTCAGAATGGTTTTCTCCTCCGCAATCAGGGATTCCCGTGTTGACTTTATAAAATACATGGATATCTCACCAATAAAAATCTGGGAAAGGAATGTTTAAAAAATGTCAAGCTGGAGAGCTGTTTGATTAAAGAGAGATGAGTTGCTTTTTAAAAAAGTAGCTTTTGCGAATTTACAATCCTTTTAAGTGGTATGCTGGAGAGATGGAGAGTTAGTAGTTTGAATTTAATTCCTCGAAGAACTGGATGAAGCAATAATTGATAATTTCAGATAGAGCTAGGGCATAATATTAAATTCTAATTGCATATAAAGCATAAATTGGAGTAATAGATTGTAACATAACTTATGACAAGGCTCATTCTGATTTGTAGTATTTTAAATTCACATATGTTTTGCAATGATGAGGAATGATTCGGATGAGCCAGTGTGTCAAGGAAGGCATTACATACATACATCACATTGCAGCAGTACTTTATTATACATCAAAAACAGCATTATTCACACATTATAAACCCTTATTTGATTATGTTTGTCTGAGATGCATTTCTCCTACTCTGAAATGGCTGATGTTGCTTTTTTATTACAACACTTACCTCCTGTTATCCTATCTATTACCACTTAAATCACAGCACCTTTACAGGGGCTATAAGCTCCTTGATGGTAAAATCCACATCTTCCATCCTTGAATTATGCTTACAGCACCTAGCCTAGTACGTTTTCACTTAAAACAAGGACTTGGCACAAGGAAAATGTTAACAAATGCTGGTACTGCTGTAACCAAGAGTAAAACCTATCACTGAAGAAGAAAAAGTTAATAATTACCATTATCTATTGACCACTGGGTGTCAGGCATTTTGCCAAATTGACATTCTCTCAAGACTCTAAATGGGTATAATTACCTTTGCTTTACTGGTAAGGAAAAAAGTTCAGCACCCTTCATTGATTTACCCTCAAAACTATAGGCACAACAGGTTGGGGCCCTGTTATCAGAATCCAGGATAATTGGTTTCTAGACTATATGTTTTCCACCATATTATACACCAGGTTTTTATTTTCCTCATCTCAATTTCAATATTTCTACAGAAGGCCATGATTTTATGATGATTTTCTTTGCTATCCATAGACCTGCAGTTTTAGAGAAAGTTTGTCAATGTTGTAAGAATTCACATACTTTATAGTTCCCTTTGTCATGGAATATCTGTTTATATGGATAAAAATGATAATATCATAAAAGGTACACAGGTAATGGAAATAGAAAATTTCAAAACTAGAGTTTTTTCAGTGTTTTTTCCTCCCCTTTATAGGTGAAAAAACTAACAGTCTGAGAGACTTGGCCACACACCACAGATGGTATCCGAGACAGTTCTAGAATGTGCCTGAAGGTTCTGCTTCCATTGTACCATTCTGTCTCATACTTCAACATCATTCAAGTCTTATGGCAGTTAGAACACACAACATGTACCTGTTTGCTTTTGATGTCCTCAAGATTAAGTACAAATTCAAATATTTTTAATTCAGTCCCCACCATGTACTAGGACGTTGGCTGAAATGAACACTGAGGCCAGCTTGTTTTGGCCTCAAAGCTACATTCCTGGCTTTTCCACCCTGATGACCTTGCACACACTACTGAACTTTTCTATCCTCTGTTGTCTTATCTGTCTTGTCTGTGAACTACTCTAGCGAATCAGTTGAACCAGACACGAGAGTCATGGGAGCCTTATTTACAGTCAGAAGTGCAGGTTACAATGTATTGCATGTGAGTGGCATCTGAAGTGGGGACAGTTGTAAAACTGAGCACTCAACTCATGAGATCTGAGGTTATCTCCAGGTAGCTAGCAATAGAATTGAGTTAAATTATAGAACACTCTGGTATCTACCAGAGACTTGTTTTGTATGTGAGGAATACACTCCCCACACATACATATCATCTATCATAAGTGTCATGTTGTCATTTTTTAAGAGTAGGAAAAATGTTCTTTTTCTCCCCTTTGGAAATATTATGAATTACACATGATTTAAAAATTAACCAGGGACATGAAGTGGAGACTTACAAATCCAGGAAAATAAATAAAAAGGGGAAAAAACATCACTTGCCTTATCTATTTCAAAAACCCCAGTCTTACTCTACAGCAGTGGTGGCAAAACCTTTTAGAGCTTTCATTTAAAACAAACAGCTCAGGGCAGCATGCATGCCATAGTTTCACCACCACTGCTCTGTAGGAAAGGAGGTATGGAAATCCTAGAAATTCTGCATTCACTGAGGATTTGCACTATGCACGCCAGGTGAGGAAAAGCAGGCTTCAGAGTAAAAACAAAGGTTAAACAAAGCAGAAGATTAAACAAAGCAAAAGGATGGAGATGAAAGAAATCTGTGATTTCCTAAGACTTTCATGGCAAGAGTGCTAAGTGAGATAAAGACTGTACTGCTTCAAATAAAAAATGAGGCATAGAGCATAAAAGGAAAAATAGGAGCAGGAGTGTATTCTGGTTTATATATCTAGTTACCGCAATGCATTGAATATACTATATGACAATGACTGTTTGTATAAGGGATAAAGAGAGAGGGAGAGGGGTTACTTTGTATTTGAAATACAGTGAGACATTCCTGGATTTTGGTGAAAACTGACAGATGCACAGGTTGCTGACGAAACAATTTAGCTCTCATATCCTAATACCAGTCATGGATGTTTATTTCCCTAACCGTACATTGGGTGCTATCTCTTGCTCCATGGATTGAATCCTGTAGTCTCATACAGGGCCTGATTCTGCCGGGGGAATGGAAGATTATGAAGGTAAAGGCTCTTGTTTCCTCTGCCAAGTCCACAACCCACTCTGCATGCCTCTTTGTTCACACTGGCAGATTTATGACTCTGGTTTTGGCAATGGCTGGGTTCCTCCATCTGTACCTCTGCCACCCCACTCTGTCTCAATCTATTATTCTACTCAGAGCAGCTGGGGTATGTGGGATTCTCCGCGTGTTCAGATCTGGCGGTCCTGCCTGTCTCGGCCTTTCTGATTGTTGGCTAACAAACATTGAATCAATCATGGCAAATGACCCTCTGGTGAGAAACTGTCAAGGCCAAAGTAGACCTGGCAATGAATGAACTGCAAGTAAATTCCATTGGTGCATTCTTTATACCCCTAAGTGACACGGAACCTTTAGATAACAACAAAGATGTTTTAAGTAATGAGGGCAGTCACTGTGTCTTGATAAAATTATCTTTCACATATGCAAATCAAAGAGGCAAATAAACAAAACAGTACACATCAATTTTAGACTTTTCTTCATAAAATTATAAAAATTGTTTTATTTTTTAAGTTCACAGAATAAACATGTTTTTATCACATGCAACATAATGTTTAAATAATGGAGTGAAATGACTAAATCTAGGTAATTAACATATACAGCACCCAATATATTAGCCTTTTGGTGGTAAGAATATTTAGCACCCTCTTAGCATTTTCCAAGAATATGATATATAGATATTAACTATAGTTACTATATTATTCAATAGATTTCTTGAATACATTCTTTTTATTTAACTGAAAATTTGTATCCTTTGAGCCATATCTGCTCAAGTGCTCCTTCCTAAACACCCTAGGCCCTGGGCCACGAACTCAACTTTCTTTTCATCTGCTGTTGGACAATTAGGATGATTCTATGTCTTAACTATTGTGAATAGTGGTACAATGAACATGAGAGACAGATATCTCTTTGACATACTGATTTCATTTCCTCTGGCTCTATACACATGGTAAGGTTGCTGGATTGTATGGAAGTTCTATTTAACTGATTTTTAGGAACCTCCAAACTTTTTTCCATAATGATTGTACTAACTTACATCCCTTATCAAAAGTATAGTTTGTAAATATTTTCTCTAACTCTGTAGGGTTTTTTTTAAAACTCTATTCATTGTTTCCTTGGTTGCAAAGAAGGCTTTTAGGTTGATATAAATCCATTGTTAAGTTTTTCTTTTGTTTGTGCTTTCTGGATTGTATCCAGGAAATCTTTACCAACATCTGTGTCATGGAGATTTCTCTTTGTTTTCTTCTAGAAGTTTCATAGTTATAGGTCTATATTGTTTTTTTTTTAATTTTTTTTTAATTTAAAAGAGAATAAAACAAAAGGGGGCAGTACAGA